>OZ004619.1:42501775-42723745 GCA_963924575.1 Pycnomerus fuliginosus | reverse complement strand
CACCCCACCGCACGTTGGAGAAATTGACGATTACCAACCAACGCCAACCGACTTAAAAACAGGTATTTTAAATGAATTTTTTTTTTGTTTTTTCAGTTTTTCTTTCAGATAAATTCCCCGAAGAGAAAAGTCCGTCAGACTCGTCGTCTTCACCGCCCTTAAGGACAAGATCGGGGGAGATTTGGAAGGGCGTTATAAACATGATCGATGTGGCGGAAATTTCAATCACGGCCCACGAGGTCTCAGGCGACTGTGCTGGCATTGGAACGGAACTGCCCCGCCGTCTTGATATAGTCGGTAGAATTTCCCCGGAGACGGTGTGGGACTATATAGGAAAAATGAAGTGTTCCAATAGCAAAGTTATCTCTTTGGTTCGATTGAATGCCGTTAATGTGGAGGAGAAGATGCCCTATTTGGCGTTGTACAGTTATTTGTCGAGTAGGGGCAGGTTGGGGGTGGTGAAGAGCCCCAATAAGGCTGTCAAAGATTTTTACATACTGCCCTTGGCGTCGCAGAAACCTATTCCGCAGGCCCTTCTGCCCATTAGTGGTCCTGGTAAGTGGTGTTATTATAGTTATATAGTTTTATAGTTAGCTAATCCTATACTTAAAAATGGCAACCAGAAAAAAGATCTGATTATAATCGTCGCCATCTGTTGAACTTGAACATATCATAAACTATAAAAGTTCATTGAAATGAGTTGAGTTGAGACATACGCAAACAATGAATAAGGGAGATAGAAACACGAAAGAATGAGACAAGCCTATGCAAGATGCATTAATGCCCATTCGGTCGTCTTCATCTCCACACGGTACTACGTTACGCCCTCTAGAGTTAACATGTTATTTATAAATCGGGTTAATTAACATGTTATTAACACCACAATCTTTGTTATTTAACTCCTTTATGAGCTATTTTTAAAAATTATATAAAATGAAGTAAAATGTTTACTTCTAAACCAAAAATATATTTGTAGCGGTTTTATCACCAAAATGCCAATGGATAATTAACGGTCAATTAACAGTTTTTTTGTTATTTAAATTGGTTAATTAATGCCCATGTTATTTAACACAATTTCTGCTATGATATTTAACTTTAATTAACATTTGTTAATTTATACAGGGTGTTGCCAATTTCATTGCCCACTACTGGGATCTCGTAAACTATAAGAGTTAAAAGATCGGTTAAATCAGATAAAAGTTCCAATTGCTTTTAAGGTGATTAAGAATCTGTAAAGAATTCTTCGATATCTTGATTAGTGCCTGAGTTACTCCGAATTAACTGAAAATTGACATTCTAAAGAAAAATTCATAGCTCCATAATAGTTGATGCTATTTAAATGAAACTTGAAACTTTTATATTTTTGACATCTGTCATCTGGCTTTCTAGATTTGAAATAACGACAGTTAACTTTTATTTTTGTTATGGCGCCATATTGGATTTTAACACAATTAGACACACAAAAATCGACTTTTCAAGAATGTAACCAACACGGGCTTTTTGAAAAAAAAATTCCAAAGCTTGAGTCACACGATGCCAAGACGTGTTTTATTATCGTTGAATTCAATTCCTTTCACATATGCCGTATAAGAAATTGAAAAAGTCGATGTACTTTTTTACAGTTATTTTTTCCCTAAGTTTAGGCTAATTATACAAATTATTCACTTCAAATTTTGACGATCCGTCAAAAAAGTCCAAGTTGGTTACATTTCTGAAAAGCTAATTTTTTTGTTTATCCAATGGTGTTAAGTCCAATATGGCGGCCAAAAGAAAAATAAAAGTTGACTGTAATTACTCAAAATCTATAGGAGGCCTAGAAATTTTCTGTCAATGGCAGTAAATTGGTAGCTGTCAAAAATATAAAAGTCCCAAGTTTCATTTGCTTAGCTTCAACAAGAATATACTAATTTTTCTTTAAAATCGCGATTTTCAGTTTTTTTCAGGATAAATCAGTGAGGAATCAAGATATCGGAGAATTCTTTACAATTCTTAATCACCTTGAAAAAAATTGCAACTTTTATCTGATTTAACCGATTTTCTAACTCCAATCTGTATCTGTACAAATAATTGCTTGGATGGTGATTTATACATTTTTTACAATGCGAAGTCCTAGTAGAATCTCTCAATGGATTATTGGAATCTACGATTTTTTAAAGCCAAACAATGAAAATGGGCCTATACAGCGATTTTTTTTTATTGGTGAATATCAATCTACATTAAAAATAAAAATACCCGTATTTTTTTATTTTGGAATATTCCCATTAGTAGACCTCTAAAAAAATGTTGAAAGTTTGAAGAAATCTGAGCCTGATCAAACGCAGGCGAGTAGGCGGGGATAGTGACGTAAAGTAGTAAGATCCAATCACCTTGTAAGCGTGATTGCTTTGCCAATTCTGACTGTTGAATAGTATACGTCACGCGCTTCACTCTCGGTGCCGAACCAATAGAAAATGAGGTCAATAGCCAGGCAAGTTGGTTCCGTTTGAATGCAAAATGAATTGCGCAGAACTTTGAATGAACTTTTTAAAGTCAGGGTTTACGTTAGGGTTGCAGTTTTGCCATGACAATTAAGAATAATTTTTAGTAATGGCCTGAACATAACGGATTCTTGAATTTACACAAAACTGTATAGGCCCATTATGCATCGTAAGTCGTTTTTGACATAAGTAATTACGTCATTATCGTTTTTTTTAGTGGAAACGTATTTTTCTCAAGAGATTCTGATTCTACGAATTTTTCTAGGAAGAAAACATATCACACTCGATCGAAAAAGCAGTCACGTCCACCCTAGATTTTCAAAAAAAGTTAAGGAATCACGAGAAATCTGTGAAAACTCGAGATTTTTTAATAAACCAAAACAAGTCGGTTTTATTGATACAAATCCAGCTGCTCCATTACATTTAGTTAAATTCTTTTATTAATTTTTACAAATTGTAAACGCTGCAGAATTTTTGAAAAAAAAAGAAAAAGTATTTTAAAAGAAGTAATATGTATAGTGCACACTTTGGCTTTGTATCAAAAAAAAAAGTTTACGTGTTCTTGCATTTCTCAAAAATCTTTTCGTTCGTTACTTTTTAGACACTCTGTATATCCAGAGCTTTTGGGCTGCACATGTATGATTTGGAGTGTCTTTTAAATTTTTACTGCGAAATCACTTGAATTTTGAGTCTCAAAAATACAGTTTTAATGTTCTTAATTATTATTCTTTGTTCTTGTGCCCTATTATTTTCACCACTGTTTTGTGAACCGGAAATGCTCGTAATTTTGCTTTTTAAAATGGAATCATACTTTTTCCTCAACGGGTTAGTAATCTACGAATTTTTTTTGAGATATAAACATGAATGACCCTTCACCGGAAGTGAAGTCACGGCTAGGGCTGTGCGATATCGGAATTTGAATATCGAATATCGATATTTAAAATTTAATCGATATACCGATATATCGATAAACCGATATATCGATATACCGATGTATCGATATACCGATTTATCGATATATCGATATACCGATACACCGATTTATCGATATATCGATATACCGATATACCGATAACTAAATATACCGATTTATCGATATATCGCCTTATCGGTATTTATACTATTGTATCGATATCGTTACTGTGGTATCATATCTGTAATCGAGTAATCTTAGTTTTAAGAGCTAGATAGGTATGAATAGGTAATAGACCTTTTTCTGTAGTTTCTTGATGTTAGTTAGTTAATAATATTGAAAACAATTATTGATTGAATCGATTGGATTGGAGCGCTCAAGCATTATTGTTTACGTTGTGCCCTGGAAAATAACGTAGGATTCAAAATAAACGATATTAGGGCCCAAGGGCGCTTTGAAAAACATCAGTTGCGTTGCGATGTCCAATTTTCTACAAGTCGTTTAAATAAGTATAGTAGTTCCTACCATCACTTGTTTAAATTGTTTATATACTAATTGTTTATACACTGCACGAAAATATTGATATCTCCAAGACGTATACGCAAATATTCTTCAATTTTGTCAATTCATTTCAATGTTAGCCAGTTGTCAACAAATGACTGAGTCAGGCCGAATACCTACTCCTACATTTAAAAAAAGTCAGAACTTCAGAAGTATCATTATATGTATCGATATGATATACGGGACACCGGTTATCGATATACCGCTATATCGATATATCAATAACTTATCGATATATCGGTATATCGATATATCGGTATATCGATAACACACTTTTATCGATATATCGATATATCGATAATCGATATATCGATATATCAATTAAAAGTCGCAGGCCTAGTCACGGCCATCCTAGATTTTCAAAAACATCGAAAGAAATCTGAAACTGTCAAAAGGCAAGATTTTTGAAAACCGTAAATACACGTCAACTACGCGGTTACATTTTTTTAACCTCCCCACTCCACTCCACCATTTAAAAAAAAAGGGAGGTTACTGCAATCACTAAAATTTTCGAATTCGAGATAAGACCGGATCTATACGTTTTGAGGTCTCAGGAGCCCAAAAAAGTGGTTTTAAAAATGTGTCTGTATGTATGTACGTACGTTCGTACGTACGTACGTTCGTAAACACGCCACAGCCCAAACTACTCGACAGATTTAGCTGAAATTTGGTACGTGTGCATATGATAACCCAACTTAGATCTGAAAAGCTTTTGGAGCCAATCGTGCAATCAGAAATGCCATTTTGGCACATCAACTTTTAAATTTTAAATGCAAACCCCCATTTTTCACGTCACGATAGAAAAGGCCTTCAAATTCTGCTTCTAAAAATGCATTCATTCTTAGTGCCCTTTAGACCAAAAATAAAAAAAAAATTGATTTTTATGGGACTTTAAAATCGCGGTACAGCCCAAGCCCCTGAACCGATTTGGCTGAAATTTTGCACAAGGGTATTGTATTACACGTCGAAGAGGTGAACAAATTTTGGATTCAATCGGCCCACGGAAAGTGCCGTTTTGGCACACCAATTTCGAAATTTAAAATTATTCTCTAATTTACCCATCCAAAACAAGTTTTTGAAAGATTTATTGTCACTATCGAGGTCACCATCAGAAAGGTCTTCAATTTCTGGTTTTAAATGAGACAAAATTTATTCGCATTTAGAACCCTTTAGGTAGAAAAATCGAAATTTTGTAATAACACTGAAACCACTTTATAGCCCAAACTAGTGGATCGATTTGCCCGAAATTTGGTAAATGGAGGTGAGGTGACCCGTTGAAGAGCTGAAAGGCTTTTGGGAGCAATTGGTCAACGGGAAGTGCCATTTAGGCATATCAACTTTAGAATCTTAAACAGAAGTCCCTGAAATCAAAGACCCACGCGTTGGGGAGGTTCCAGCCGCTTCTCTGCTGCCATTTTTTAAATCTTTTTGCTCTTTTGGGTGATTGCGAAACGTGAAAACGTTTGAAATCCCGAAGACAAATGAAAGGAAATGTATCAGTTGAACTTGTATTTATCAAAAAAATTATGTTGACGTGTATTTGCGATTTTCAAAAATCTTAATTTTTCACCAATTTCTTCTATATTTTTGAAAATCTAGGATGGCCGTGACTGGACTGCCGGTCAACATGTTTCTAACCCAGCAAAAACTGTGAATTTTGAATCCATTGAGAAAGAGGTGTCATTCCATTTGAAAAAACAAAGTTAAGACCATTTCCGGTTAAATCCAAAGGGAAAAAAATTACCGGAATACTTGCCCACTTGTCCACGCGGGGTTGATCAGCTTTTATGGTTTTGATGCAAATTCATCTACCCATTGACATTTACTTTTGAGATTTTGACAGATTGTGAGGTAAGAGAAAATTTGATAGGAATAAGAGACATCAAAAAATTAAATGGCTCAGGTAAATTTGCATCAAAAAAACTAACTTGACGTGTTTTTGCGTTTTTCGATGTTGTTGAAAATCTAGGGTGGCCGTGACTGTACTTCCGGTCAAGTATGATACATGTTTCTAGCTTAGAAAAAATCGTAGATTCCGAATCCGTTGAGAAAAAGGCGTCATTCCATTTGAAAAAACAAAGTTAAGGTCATTTCCGGTTAAACCCGAAGTGGAAAGAATTCTCTCAATATACGCGCAAGTGTCCCCCCCTGTGCGGGATTGGCCAGCTTTTATTTCAACTCAATACCTTATTACATCCAAAGATATTCAAGGTGGGAACTTTTTAAAATAACACCCTGCATGTTCATAGGGATTTTTTTTTCATATTTTTCATGGAAGAACCTACTGGTAACGTTTTGCCCACTAATTTCGGGACACCCTGTATGTGCTGACTCGGAATTTTAAAGATTTTTTTATTAAAAAACTACTAAGTTTGAAACTGAGGAGGTCTTGACGAAGTGTATACTTTACAATTTTATCATTTTCAAAAATTGTTGGAACGGCCCGTTGCCAAATTTCTAGGATTGTCTTCTGAATTATACCTCATTCACAACCACTTTACATGCGTAACATAAAAAAGTTTAACAATCGTCAACAGTTATTAGAAAAGTCAGAAGCTGTCATGAATAATAATTGTTGACCGTTGTTAAAGTTTGTTATGTTACGTACGTAAAGTGGTTGTGAATAAGGTCTTAGAGTTAGGTACATACCTAAGTATGAAATTATGTATTTCATTCAGGCTCTAATTTTATCTACTTTAGGTTATTCAAACGTTATTCGTAATTTTACTTTTGGAGAATCAGTAAACAAGCTACGACTTCCTACAATGGCCTTCAACTCGTTTGAATTACGACAGATTCTCGATCTATTTGCCATCTATTGACAACTTCTGCAACCACTTTCGTGTTCCCAATTCCTCCATATGAATTAGCTAACTATAACATACATAAACAATGTTATAGCCTTCACACTTGAGAATATGAATAATGTCAACATTTGTGTAATTATTATATGCCAGATCTTTGGTAGTCAAATAAGTCATTCATTTACCTTTTAGAAAACTTTGAACTAGCAACTTAAGATAAAACTGAGTGGAATATAGCTTGAAATTGTTCCCCAGGTTTTGAGGAAGCACGCCCTGCCCTGCTATTGGGCATCATTGTGAGGGACAAGAGGAAAAGGCCTCTGCTGGAACCAGTAACGCCCCCTATCGTCGTTCCTAAAAAACCGAAAATAGACGTGGGCTCAGCGATTCCACCACGTTCATACACCCCACCACCAATGAAGCCCAAATTTCCCCTACCCCCTTCGCCCACAGAAGACGACGGTACGTCATCAATGCACGTGCGATACGTGTATAAATACGTAAAAAATTACTTTCCAGACGAGCCCTACAGTCCGGAAGATTCAGATCCGGACAGTGCGGTACCTCCGGTCAGCAGCGAAAGTTCCGCGAAGGGGTTCTTGGACACGGAACCGTTTTCCAAGAAGTTCGATGACATCCCCGGTCTGGGTAATCCCACCCTGCCCTCCAGCACTCAGGAAATCCAGCGGCAGATGGAGGAACTAAACAAAGAGATCGAAATGCAGAAAAGTGAGATCAACAGTATTTCGCAGAACATCGCGACGGCTGCGGCCTCGACGGAGATTGGGACGTCCGCATTGGCCAATATAGCCCTGCCCAGCAATTTGCAGCAGATATTGGACAGCATTAAGACGATTGGGGCGGCGTCTGGCACGGATTCGTCGGAAGTTGAGGTTGGTGACGTCACTTATTTTCAGGCAAACAAAAACCACGCTTGATGAAATATTTAAAAATATGACAAATAACGATAGTGTTAAAAGATGAAAAAAATGATAAAAATACGAGTTTTTCTTGCATAAGGTAAGGATGGAACTCGGTAACCGAGTTTTTGCTTGCACAGAGTCCTATCCTTGTCTTATGCAAGAAAATTTGTATTTCTATCCTTTAGGTACACAAATTGTAACCATCTTGTAACACTTTCACATTATTCATTCCACCCATTGCAAGTTTAAACACCTTGTAACAATAAGCGGTTAGAAGATGCTTACACTTGCAATAATAAAAGATAGAAATACAAGTTTTTCTTGCATAAGAGAAGGATAGAACTACAGCAACAAATTATGTTACCGTTTATTGACATCAACCATTGTTTCCTTACGCTTTGTTACGCCATCTTTCTCCAATACTACAGTATCATCAAGTTAGCATTTCATTTTTGTAGAGATGGGTCGGCGGAAATTTTCCATTTTGGAAAGTTTCCAAAATGGGAATATTTCCGGGAAGAAATAAACGCGGTTCAGGCAATCTTTCCCAGGAGATATTCCTGGAAACTTTCCAGGAAATTTTCCGGGAACTTTCGCATAAATTGCTATGGTTTTTGAATTTGACTTCATATTTAGAGGTTTTTTAACCTAAAATAGTTCTGCCGGAAGTAACCAAAATCAGAAAAACCTTGTTAATTCTTGTTGTGAGCAGCAGCAACAGTGTTAACGGCTGTTGTCAAAATATTCTATCCAAATTTTTCAGGTTTTTATTGTATTTAATTCACTTTATTTACACATTTTTGTCGAAAGAAATATGATGTATTTGGTATTTTTGAGAAGGTAACGCCGCCTAGAATTCATTTAAAGCAAAATCGAAAAATCTCGGAAACTTTCCGGAAATTTTCAATGGAAACTTTCCGGGAATTTTCAATAAACGGGAATTTACCCATCTCTACATTTTTGCATTGCCAACCTAACTCAATTATCAGTTTTACCACCAAGCTTTAAGACTAAATTCTCTAGATTTTCATCGGTAGAGATTACCAATCATAGCCACGCCCCTCGGATAATTCGAACCTCGAATATGTAGGTATACCTCGTCTATTTGTTTTACATACGAAATAGATACATATTTCATTCTGCTGGCCGTAGCTGATTATGTGTGCAAAACCTCTCGTCCATTTTTTGTACGAAATAGTATATTACGATATTAGGTTGGTAAGTCAGAAAACTATATATGTATAATTTGCATCCTTGTAGTATAAAGATGCTACAGTCGTACTTAACTAACCGGGAACAACAGGTATCGGTCAACAATGAGGCGTCGGCCTCACTTCCAGTAACTTTTGGGGTGCCTCAGGGATCCATTCTGGGCCCCTTGCTCTTTTTAATCTTCATAAATGATTTGCCCTCTTTCATCACTGATTCTAAAGTCATACTATATGCTGATGACACAACGATTATTAGCAGGGGCTCGGAATTGGGTGAGGTAGACAGGGAGCAAGAAAAATCACAGTCGAGGGCCTTCGAGTGGTTGAATACGAATCGCCTAAGCGTAAATAAGGATAAGACTAGCGTAGTGCTATTTACTCTAAAAAATAGATCTTCGGCGGATGCAGAAATTTATAGAGATAGCTCGGTAAACTTCCTAGGCGTCACTATTGATGAGGGACTATTGTGGGATTCCCAGGGCGAAGCACTAGCAAAAAAACTAACAAAGAACGTATATATTCTAAGGCAGTTATCTGGATGTGTATCACTTAATGTGTTGATGATGGCCTACTATTCTCTTTTTCAGACAAGGATGACGTACGGGATCCTCCATTGGGGTCATTCGTCATGTAGGCACAGAATTTTTTCACTTCAACGAAAAGCAATTAGAGCAATCTTTAATCTACCCTATCGAGCTGATTGCAAAGAGTATTTTATTAAACATAAAATTTTAACATTAACAGCTTTGTATATTTATCATTGCTTGAAGTACATAAGAAATAACTTAAGTCAATTCAATCTGACATCTGAGCTCCATACCCACGACACACGTAACAGGGACAATATTTCTTTACTCCCACTTAGACTAACCCGAACACAAACGGGCACTAGGTACTTCTGCGTAAAGTTTTACAATGTTCTTCCGACAGAATTTCGGAAGCTCCCTTGTAGGATTTTTTGCAAAGAACTCAAGTCTTTTCTAATATACAATTGTATATATTCTATTAGTGATTATTTTGACTGTGATTTAACTCAATTGTGCAAGCAGATATAGATGTTATTAAAATGTATTGACTTATGTGTTACTGTTTACTCAGTTGTTGCATCAATAAATCTTATTATTATTATTATTATTATAAGTACAGTATAACAGAATCGAGGAAAGGGTTTGCAAAAACGAGTCGAAGACGAGTTTTTGCAATTTCCGAGATTATGTTAGATGTACTTAACAACCGTGTATCGTATATGATCTTTCGCACAATTGAAATTAACTTATTGCACATTTTTCGTCAGCCATTAAACAAATCCTGTTTGACAGATCGCCGAATTTTCCAAATGCTCTCGATACCTTTGCCAGTTCAATTGTTTTACTTACCATGCCTAGGTCAGATATGCGTGCTGTTATGAATTCATAACAGCACTGTTATTTTTCGTTGCCTGGGAAACCAAACCACACTTGGTAAGTTGAACTTACATCGTATTTTAACTACGTCGGTAAGAGAGTTATAACATACGATTGTGCGAAAAATACCATTATCGGTACTAAAATGTGTGCGGAAACTAGGCTAGTCACACTCATAGGCGAGAATATTATAAATCTCGGAAAAATTAAACGAGAACTGCATTTATTTTTACCTAATCGCTATCGCTCGTTTTGGCAAACAATATAGGGCTTTTCATAACTAATTACGTAATAGTTATTTACGTAATTAGTGATGAAAAGTCCTATATTGTTTGACGAGTCGTAATATTTGCCAAAACGAGCGATAGCGAGTTTTGCAACATTATGCGAGTCAAACAATTTAGGCTTTTCATAACGTATTCCGTAATTGTGTAAAATCCAACTTTTCAAAACGCAATTAGGTAAATAACTATTTCATAATCCCGTGGAGGAGCCTGGAATTTGCGAGACGAGCAAAGCGAGTTGAGCAACAGGCGAGTACACCAAAGTGTTTTGGCGGAGGTGCACATAACACAACATTTTTTAGTCGTCAAATTGATATCATTTCAACAATTGACTTTGTCGTAATTCTGTAAAGTTAAAGTATGAAATATCGCAGTCGGCTAGAAACGTCAAACGTCATGTCATATTAATGAAAGAGCGATGAGTCAACGAAAATAATTGAAACTCGAAGAGCTTTTTCAGGGCAGAAACGTCACTATTGGTCACTTTCGGTACAAGGAAGAAAAAAACTTTTAGAACGCAAATGGGTACTGAAAATGTTATTTTTTTCCCACTAATTGGAAATTGAAAATGCACCAGTGTTTTTTTTTTTTTTTTTGAAAAATCGTAATGGAAGTATTTTCTTTTTCACTTTTTTGCGTATGATATGGGAGATGAACAAAAAATTTCGTGTACATATGTTATGAAAGAAACCTACTATGAAAACTGGACAACTTCGGTGGAAAAATGCACTATCACTAGAAACACCCCACTACACCGAAACACTTGATTTTCACTGCTGACGCGTTTCGAACACAATGTGCTCATTATCAAAGCCGAAGCTAAACAACAAATAGCTTCGGCTTTGATAATGAGCACATTGTGTTCGAAACGCGTCAGCAGTGAAAATCAAGTGTTTCGGTGTAGTGGGGTGTTTCTAGTGATAATGAAAGAAACTATCTCTTTCACTCGTTTTGAATCAAACTCATAAAAAAAGTCATACTTTCATCACTGGTTGTACAATAGTTATTTGTACAACAAGTAAGGAAAAGTATTACTTTTCCAGGCGAGTGAATGTTTAATGCACGAGGCGAAGCCGAGTGTATTAATTGAAACGAGCATGGAAAAGAATCTTTTCCACGAGTTGTACACATTATTTTTCCGTGTACTATCCTGAAATGGCGTTAACATTTAAAATCAAAAATTATTTGTGCAGGGTCAAACACTTTCTGAAACTTCATTTACATGGTAACGGATGACAACAAAATAAAAATTAACAAACAATGTCATTGAAAATGCTTGCTGCCGATGAAAATTATTTAGAAAAGCGTTGCTATGTGGAAAAGTGTTGCTATGTAGAAAAGTTTAACTTTTCTAAATGAAAAAATACTTGGAAATTTATTATATTTCAGAATAGTACACGGAAAATAATTATTTTCAATTTTTCGGTCAGTATTTTGATGTAACACGTAAGAAAAAACACTGTTTCCTTCCTTAATGCATTCTTGGCCACTTGTTACATAGCTATTTCCGCTTCCAGTAAAGCAATTTAATCCTCTTAGATTATAAAATAAAATAAAACACGTTTTTTGCCTCAAATCCTTTGTCCTTCGAAAGGCGTACCAGCACACCTAATTGCTGTTTCATTTCCATTTCATCCCCCGTGTAGTTGGCCATTACCGCATGACTATGACAGTCGCCTTTAGCTCATGTTTTTATTTTCATCTTCGTGTGATATAACCTACATTATACCAGTTTATTAAATAATCTAGTATTTATTTTGTCGACCAAACTTCCAGTAACGTGTAAAAACTGCACTGAAATATTTTCGTAAATAATAAAGAAATACCATAATGAACAGCAAAATTTGAGATCAAGAGAGCTGTGAAAGTTTAATGAGACGTATAGTGGCCAGAATCCCTCAAACCTGGCCAAAATTCTGAAACTTTTTTAAAGAACTGCTGTTAGGTAGACATTTTTCGGAAAAATATTTTAAAAAATAATTACAGGGGTGGAAAAACCCAACTCAACTCAACTCTACTGTACTTTACTCTACCCTACCCTACTACCCAACCCAACCTACCCAACCCAACCTACCCTACCCTACTACCCAACCCAACCTACCCTACCCTACCCTATTACCCAACCCAACCCTTTTGTTGGTCAAAGATTTTTTGTTTTATGCTCATATTATTGAATCACAGAATACCGAAATAATATTTAAAAATGTTTTATCGTCATTAGGCTTGAATTACAGGAATAAAAAAAAGGTGCGTTATTATACATTTCGACGGCAGAGCATGAACTTTTTTAAGTAACGATTACGTAAAAATTGAAAATGGATTAATCCATGATGCAAGATGCACAAAAATTTGTTTTTTTTTTGAGAATAAATAATTCTTTAAAGGTAAAATTTTTGAAGTATTTTTTAGCAACCTGTGATACAATCCGAACACAATACAAAAATTTTGGATTTTTATGTCAACAAATAATTTTTCCACCCCTGTAATTCAACCCCCATTACGATTTTCTTTATATTTTTCTGAATAATAACTATCTGACAGTGGTTCGCCAAAAAAGTTTCAGAATTTTGGCCAGTTTGAGGGATTCTGGCCCACTGTGGGACGTCGAGACTTTAGTGATACTCACATATTCGCTTATACATGTTACTAACAATAATTTACGCGATCTAGCTTATATTCTACCATCTACATCGTTAAAACTATTATATTAATGAGACGTAATGATGTGAGCGAGGAGGCAACCACTGCGTTAGTCCGCGGTACACCCTTGGATTTAGTCCGCTTTTAGTCTGTTAGTCCGATTCAGTCCTATTTAGTCTTATTTAGTCCGACTTAGTCCAGTTTAGTCAAGAGCTTAGTGAATTTAGTCCACTTTAGTCTGATTTATTTTGCATTAGTCCGACACAGTTTAGTGCTAGTCTACATTTTGTAAGGAAAAACAATATCTTTAAGAACTGTAAAGTGGAAGTAGGATGACTTTGGCCTTTGGGGTGAGATTGGCCACTTTCTAGAATTTGTTAGTGGCGCTCTGTAAAATTTTAATTTTCATTATTTGACATTTTAGAATATTGCATTAAGTACTGGAAAATTAAGGATCAAAAAGCTTCTGTCTCCATTATATAAGAACGGACTAAGACTAGGCCGGGGTATTATAGGACTAGCAGGACGAAACGGACTAAATTGTCTAAATTGGACTAGGTAGAACTAAAACAGACTAAATGGGACTAAAAAGAACTAGCCTGGGACAAATTGTACTAAATTGAACTAAACTGAAATTTGGACAATTAAGTTCATTTTAGTCCAATTTAGTTCGATATGTTCCAAGCTAGTCCACTTTAGTCCAGTCTAGCCAGCTTTAGTTCAATTTAGTCCAGTCTATTCCAATTTAGTCCTCCTAGTCCTTAAATAGTCCGGCCTAGTCCTAGTCCGTGGTACATTTTTTTTGTGAGTAGTTGCCCCCTCGGTTGTGAGTATCAATAAAGTCTCGACGTTCTTCTCTTATGTTACGTTGGATATAGGTACTAATAATCAAGAGCTCCACAGCCTACTTACTTAGTATGTTACGTGTAACAAGATGGCATTCGTTAAGGGTGAGTTTACGATTGCATTAAGTTACGTTGCAATGCAATGCTTTATGGCCCGTTTATTACGACTAGTTCTGTCAGTACAAAAAACGCAACTTTTTTACAAAACGAACATTTATCATATTATGATACCATTTTGGAGTGACTAGTTACTTACTTTACATCAATTTCTTGCAGCCAACGGCCTCAAATCCCGTTCAAGAAAGCGCAGACCTAACAATTCCCCTAATGCTGCCAACTTCATTCTCGCGATCTCTAAACACCGGATCTGACGTCAAAACCATCCCCTTGAACCTCCCGAAAAAGAAACCGACAGAAGCGGACAAATCGAGCGTGCTGAGTTCTTTATCCGAAGAAGATTTGATAAGGAAAGCCGAAGAAATGTTGGGCGAATCTAAGCCGAGAGACACGAGTTCAGCAAAACGGTCCAAACTAGATTTAGACCAGCCCCCTATTCCGGGACTCGAAGATGAAACTACGTAATTTAGTGATAATTCAATGGTAATGTTTATGAATGGTGTAAGTTTAAAAGTTGTGCAATCGTCCCTGTTTTATGTAGCAGTGTTTTCGGAGTATTAATTTTTGGGAGTCCATTCGTTACCAAAGAAGAATCGTTTCTTTTATTGATGATTATGGGACCTTATGCTGTTTGTAAATATTATATTATGATTGTTGTACAAAGTAATATTAGGTGAATTAATTAGCTTCCGACATATTTATATTTCGTAGATGTAGACCTTATTGTACATATTTTTTCTATTTTTTATTATGCGTCTAATGTTTAGGTATTATTGATTTACCTAGCATGTTTTAGATGGCTTGCTTTATCAATCATGTTTACCTACCTAATAAATAAGTAGTAAGGTTTTTGACGTTTCTTATTTTCTGGCAAATACCTGAAAAAATTGAGATTTTCGAAAAACGTAAAACGCGTCAGTTTTTCGAAGCAAATTCACCGGTCAAATTTCATTTTTTGCATATTTACAATGAAAGTCGTCTTTTTTAATGAAAAATCGTAATGAAAGTATGTATCACTTTTTTTAACGATTTTAACATTTTTTCATCTTTACATTAAATTATCACACCAAGGAAGTAAAGAGCTACCCAGTGTTGCCAATCATTACTCCCCCATATAGAAAAAAAAATCTTTTTCACTTTTTCGCGTATGGGGGAATATACAAAAAAATTACGTGTAAGTATACCTAAAGGAAATGAAAGTTTCGTTTTACGCAGAGAAGAAAAAATTCCCCCGTTGTTAACTAAATTTTCCTACTTGCTATACCTAAATTTTAATGCTGGGATTTTTCAAAATTTTATGACTTTTTGATAAAAGGGCACTAAGTTTGAAGACATTTTTGGAAACGACATTTGAAAATATTTCATATTCTGATAAAGAAAATGGGAGTTTATTAGTCAAATTTCAAAGTTGATATGCCAAAATGGCACTTGCCGTTGGCCACCACCAAAATTAAATCAGCTCTTAGGTGGGTACTGGTATCCCTACATACCAAATTTCAACGAAATCGAGTAAGTATTTTGGCCTGTTGCGGGAGATTTCGAATTTTTTGATTTTATGCCAAAAAGGCGCTAAGTGTGAATACATTTTTATAATAATAATAATAATAGTTTGTTAATAGCAAAAAGCTAAAACAAACAAAAATGTTAATATAACATTTAGAAACAAAAAAATTTGAAGACCTTTCATATGCTGATAAGAAAAATTGGTGTTCATCAGTCAAATTTCATAGTTGATACGCCAAAAAGGTACTTGGCGTTTGTAGATTGGCAACAAAATTAACTGGGCTCACCAGAAGGACAACAATAACCCCCGTTCCAAATTTCATTAAAATCTGTTAGGTAGTTTTCGAGGAATCTTGCTCACATAAGTGATCCTGTACCTAAAAAGAAAGTGTCACTGGGCAGATGAAACTCAATTTTTCACCTACTTCTTCGATGTTTTTGAAAATCTAGGGTGGTCGTAACTTGACTTCCGGTCAAAGTATGAAACATGTTTTTTACTTAGAAAAATTTGTAAAATCTGAGGTCGATGAGAAAAGCGTACGTTTCCATTTGAAAAAACAAAATTTGACTCATTTCCGGACAAACCGAGAATTTTGACGGTGATTGATCCGACAATTTTTTATTTGGAGCGTCTCACAGAAAACGTAAAATTAATATTTTAAGAGAGGGAAATAATGTACCGGATCTTCTACATATAAAAGGGCAAAAATGCGGACAAAAACAAAGTCCAGAGTGAGGAAAGTACCTACTGGATGGGATTTTGACCAGGAGCAGTCTTTGAAATGTGGCGAATCCAAATATTTAAAGGAATTGTTAATTTTAATTACGAAATTTGCCAAAACAGCTGTGGGGGATAGAGACACTATAGGTAGTAAAACCTAACATTAATCGAGCTGTAAGTAATAAACAATTTATTCTACATTTGAAATACATTTCGTACTAGCGGGAACCATCCTTTTTCCAATTTGCAACAGCATCCACAAAATGTACCAGAGTGGGTATAATAGCGATAATCTAAAAATTTCAAAATTAAGTAAGTACTGGCTATAATAGTAAAGTATTAGTATTCCATTTAATTTATATATTTTTGAAACGAACTAAATTGTATCCGCCACTTTGCGCAAACATAACGGGTGGTCGCTCGCTAAATGGCAACGATATGGATCTGATGAACCACACTGCTTTTAACCTCCCCACTCCATCACAATTTTAAAAAAATGGGAGGTTACTACAATCACTAAAATTTTCGAATTTGAGATAGCACCAGATCTTCACGTTTTGGGGTCTCAGGAACCCAAAAAAGCGGTTTTCAAAATGTGTCTGTGTGTGTGTACGTACGTACGTACGTAACCACGCCACAGCCAAAACTACTAGACCGATTTAGCTGAAATTTGGTGCGTAGGCATCTCATAACCCAACTTAGATCTGAAAAGCTTTTGGAGCCAATCGCGCAACTAGAAATGCCATTTTGCCACATCAACTTTTTAATTTTAAATGCAAACCCCCATTTTTCACGTCACGATAGGAAAGGCCTTTAAATTCTGCTTCTAAAAATGTATTCACTCTCAGTGCCCTTTTGACCAAAAACTAAAAAAAAAATGATTTTTATCGGATTTTAAAATCGCGGTACAGCCCAAGCCCCTGAACCGATTTAGCTGAAATTTTGCACATGGGGATTGTATTGCACGTCAAAGAGCTGAACAAATTTTGGATTCAATCGGCCCACGGAAAGTGCCGTTTTGGCACACCAATGTCCAACTTTAAATTATTGACTTATTTAACCATCCAAAACAAGTTTTTGAAAGATTTATTGTCACCATCAGAAAGGTCTTCAAATTCTGGTTTCAAAAAAAATGCAGCAGTGAAGCGGCTGGAACCTCCCAATCGCGTGGATCTTTGACTTGTGTTTCTAGCCGAATTAGCACAGAAATTGTATAAGACTGGTTTCAACGACGGTTTTAGAACTGCCTAAAAAGGACTTACTTATACCTACTTTTCTCTAATGAATGTTTCAATTTGTATGTTCTAAAAAAGTTCTAAAACCATCATGGAAACCAGTCATACATTTTCTTTGCTAATTCGACTAGAAACCCAAGGCAAAGATCCACGCGATGGGGAGGTTCCAGCCGCTTCACTGCTGCATTTTTTGAAATGATTTGAATTTGGGCGTTTGGTGGTTTGTTTAACTGATCCTATATATTTTTGTGCAGCGTTGCCATTTAGCGGTCAATCATCTGTGACCACCCGATGTTCATCTTAATAATAATAATAATAATAATATATATTTCAGTCTTGCGGGCTACGTTATACATAGATAAGACAAGTCAAAAATTACATACACAATATGACTACATAAAAACATAATATAGACAAAGGGATGTAATGTAAATGTAATCTTGGTTATTGAGTATAATGGGTTATGCAATCCGCACATTTTATTAGTCACTGGCAGTCACAATATGACGTCACTTTATGTAAAATTACATTTACAAATGACAGAGGTCAGCCAGTCCCCTGATGCAAATCATTGTTTAAAATTTGTACTGTGTTCTATTGGAAACTTATTACACAGTTTCTAATGAATCCTAATGAGAAATTTCTGGGATATTCTCCATTACGTTACATTAGAAATCAACTATAATTTTTGTAATGGGTTGATCTGTGAATACCCAGAATGTCAACACAGTTTCTAATCAATTGTAATGGGAAGTCTAAGATTCTACATTAGGCTGCATTAGGAGCCAGCTTTTGTGTTTGTAATGGGTTGATCTGGGAATTCCCCGGACAAATACCTACCTCAACCCATTACATTATTTTTTTAACGGGTGTCCTAAAAACAGAACGAAATATTTTTGGCAATAACTCGTGCATTTCTTATCCGATTTGGATGAACCTGACCTTAATTTGATGCCAAGGAATCAGGCTTTCGAACTGTCTAAAAAATTACGACAGATGGTGCTGCAATAGTTCTCATAGTGATACTTGTTTCAAAGGTTCATTTCAGGGGCGTGGGGATTGGTCAATTATCAACCAGTCGTTATGAGACTCACATAACTTTGAAGGACGTTCATTTTTCTTTAAGAATCTTTTTTCAGAAGTTAATTTGAAGAAGTTAATTCTCAGTAATAACCTTTAAATTTCCTCCAAGTCGCTTTCGCTTGTGTTTTTCATTCCGTTAGATCCTCTACTACTGAAAATTAAGCTGAAAATGCATCACTGTTACTTCAGTTATGGTCATTAGGCGTGAAAATAAGGGAAAACATGTGATTTTTAAAAAATCACAGAAAATATATTCGTAAATCATAACGAACTTCTGAAAGAAGCTTTTTGAAGAAAAGTAAACGTGCTTCAAGGTAATTTTTATCTCATAACCATTGGTTGTTAACTGACCAGTCCCCATGCACCCAAAGTAAGCCTTAAGAACAAGCATGGCTAAAGCTACTACGGCAGCGTAATCTGTCGTAGTCTCTTGAATGAATCGATAGCCTGATTCTTTAGCTTTAAGTTAAGTCCACGTTCATCCAAATCAGTTAAAAAATGGATGAGTTGTCCCCAAAAATATTTCGTTCGGTTTTTTTTAGGACACCCGTTATTTTAATGGTCATATGCAAGGGTCTTCAATATGTTTTTGTATGTACAGGGTTGGTTTTGGGAATGAATAATAAGCATGTCATATATACTGAACTAAGAGGTTAAGGCATGAAAATGTGAATATATTGTAAGTTAAAATAATGGGCGTGGAATCGTGGAATGAATAAAGAGAATAAAGAGACGCTTAAACTTGCATTAGGTAGGAAGGATCGAATAATTTTTCTTGCATATAAGGATGGAACTACAGGATGTTCCTATATTCATAGTCCTAACTCCGGGACGTTATTATCCTTACATCATTCTAGGAAGAAAAGTTCCTAGGGACATATGTCCAGAAATGCTTTATAAGGGAGCTGCGCCCCTTCAAAGGGGTCCTCAAAAAATCAGTTTCCTGAAAATTTCTCGAAAAAAAAAATGGGCAGCTACGGAAGCGGCTGGAACCTCCCCACTTGGTAAATGATCTTTTGCCAAAAGGGCACTAAGTTTGAATACAATTTAGAAAACAAAATTTGAAGACTTTTCATGTGCTGATAGAGAAAACGGGAGTTCATTATTCAAATTTCAAAGTTGATATGCCAAAATGGCACTTGCCATTCGCCGATTGCCATTAAAATTACATCAGCTCTTCGGCGAGTAGCGGCATCTCTACCTACCAAATTTCAGTCAAATCGATCCAG
Organism: Pycnomerus fuliginosus; assembly: GCA_963924575.1. NCBI lineage: Eukaryota > Metazoa > Arthropoda > Insecta > Coleoptera > Zopheridae > Pycnomerus > Pycnomerus fuliginosus. Next base: position 42,703,796 of record OZ004619.1, on the reverse strand, counting down.
CAGTTTGGGCTGTAGCGTGTTATTTAATGTTTCCTCGAAATTTCTAATTTTTCGATTTTATGCCAAAAAGCGCTAAGTGGGAATACAGTTTCAGATACAGAATTTCAAGACCTTTCATGTGCTGATAAGAAAAACTAGTGTTCATTAGTCAAATTTCATAATTTACATGCCAAAAAGGCACTTAGCGTCTGCGGATTCGCAACAAAATTAACTGGGCTCACCAGAAGGCCAACGCTAACCTCCATACCAAATTTCATTAAAATCCGTTCGGTAGTTTCCGAGAAATCGTGCGCACGTACGTACATACACACAGACATTTTTTAAAAACCACTTTTTTGTGAGCCTAGGACCTTGAAACGTAAAGATCTGGTGTTATCTCAATTTCGAATTTTGGAGTGATTGCAATAACCTCCCATTTTTATATGGTTGTGGGGAGGTTAATATGTGTGTTGTTGGGGAGCCTTACACATTTTTTTACATTTTCTTCTGTTGTGTGCCTTTTTTTGTCAAATAATAATAAAATCATAATCTCTGGTCTATTCCACATAAAAAAGGTGCTCTTGTTGAATGTAGCTAAGGCGCACCATTTTCGAATAAAATGATTCCAGTTGGTTTAGGGGGCGAAAATTTGTGACTAGTACTTTGGTTTATCATCATTTTAGGAAGAAAAGTTCATATTAAGATACGGCAGAAAATGTTTCCTAAAAGAGCGAATGGATAGTCTCGGAATAAACATATATTAATGCGAAGTACCATGCCCCCTTAGGAACTATTTACCGCCACATGTCCATATGAACTTTTCTTTCTAAAACGATGTAAGAAATCATATTCTGACTTTATTTTCACTAATTAGGTAGATAAAATAAATCTTACAACAGAAATTTTCGCGCTCTAAATCAGTCACTTTAATAAAAAAGGGTGCGTTTTAGCGACATTCAACAAGAGTGTCTTTTCTGGGTAGAATCGACCACCGATTAAGATTTTATTATTATTTGGTGAGAAAAATGACTACAACAAAAGGAAATGTAAAAAAACATGTAACGTCCCGGAGCTAGGACTATGAATATAGGAACACCCTGTATAAGCAAAAGCTCATACCCTTTATTCATACCAGCCAATGCCACTGTATGTAGAAATCAATTTTTTTTTCATTTTTGTTAAACAATACTTACACATCCAGCAAGGATTCGATCTTTAGGTAAAACGTAATTATACAAATTAGAATAGATTTCAGAATAAATGTCATCGTGTGCTCTATAGTAAACACAGCCAGCCAACAGCCAAATTATACCGCCCGCATAAAGCAACCCTACAATCAGGTGGAACCAAAACTCGATCAGGAACCAACGTATGTTCGCCTCCCTCACCGCAGCCGTCAAATTCATAATCAGAAAAAATAGGGCCCCAAGAACTGACAATATAGCTGCTGCTGCCAACATCCCGACGCAATCCATATATAAAAATCCTGTCGGGATGGCTACCGAAGGTGCAATTATGCTCAAAATCTGTAAGTATTATTGACTGATTAGTATTCATTGCCTGGGTCGAAAAAATAGCAACTTACGATTTCTATGAATTTGCATACTCCCGAGAGCGTCTTCAGGTATGCCGCTCCCGTAATCATCTTCGAAAGGAGAAAAGTTTTACTCAAACAAAAAAACCGCTAAAATTGTGGCGTGACTTATTTTGTGTCAGTTTTGTTGCCAATGATGTCAAATTAAAAATAACACCGCGGCTATTGATAATTTTAAAAAAGGGCATCTTTGAATAAATAACGGTCGTCAGTCTAAAGGGTGAGTTTTCACTTCGCGGATGGCGGAACGGTCCGCGATTGGTCAACTTTTGAAAATTTTCAAACATTTTCAAAAGTTGACCAATCAAAGCAAATCCGCGAAGTGAAAACTCACCTTAGGGTTGCCAATTAAGCGCTCAATGCTCTAACTCTGGTGGTTTTGGGAACTTAATTTGACCTCGCATTTGACGTTTTATAGGTCCTGTAAGCGTGACGTCATGACGCCATGTATGGCCGTATGCGCAGTCATTTTTTGACCGCTGACAGAGTTTACTTGAATGTCTACTATCAGTTATGTGTCATTTATCATCATTGTAAATTAAAATAGCACGTGGCAGACGTGAAAGGTCCCAGATTCTGTTGACAGTATTGACAAATGACGTATAAATGCACTAGAAAAGGCCAAGCGCAATAAACCCCCACCAGTGCCTTAAAGGACCTATTATTTTGTGCCGTGATTTTGAAATTCAACTTAAAAGATGAAAACAAAGATAAATTTTAATGTTTAATGCTTTTTGACTTTATAACTTGTTTACCTATACCCTTACTAGTTTTTTCATTTAATATTATTCTATGTTCCCTATTCAGCTGTTGTAGTTGTAGATTTATTTAATCCTCCAAAATACTTTATACTACCGTAGGACTTCATTTTTTTTGAAACTTCAAAATTTCGTGAAAAGTTTCAACAAATGTACTTTTCATGAAAACTAACATCTCTACTTCCATCATGCACTAGAATTATTGACATCAATTTAAAGTTAAAGCCGACTTTAAACGGGAATTTGACCAATCAGGAGCAGCCGTTTTGAAATGTTGCTGGGCAAATATTTAAAGGACACTTGAATTTTGAATATGAAACGGCCCTCACTGGCTTAGGTTTTTAGAGCTGTCAGACAAACATCAATCGAAATGCGGCGATGCAGTCGACCAATTGCATCGTCGTTGTGGGGTAGGCATTTTCACACTGCCCGACTGTACTTCTTAATAAGGAAATAAATACAAGATTGTTATTAAGATTTTATTAAAACTGGATATTTTCGATAGTTGTCGATTCCATCCACTATATGAGCTATTATCGACAAAGTGGCGAAGACCTAAAAAAATGGCTGTTGGTTATAATTTAGAAAAGGGATCACCCCAGATAGTACCTACAAAATATTCCTTGAATGTTGCCCAATTTTGTAACAGACGTAGTCAAAAGATGAAGATTTTAGAGTCAACCATCATTTTCCAGATGGCGCCACCAACAAATTTTTTATTGGTATTTATTACAAGGCCATTTTTTGATTGGCTGGAATTGAAGTATCTGTGAACCGTTCAAAATAAAAATAGTGTAAGGTTAAAGCTGATGCTTTTCTCTTCCAAAGCAACTTTACAAAATTTTATTCTGAACGTTTTTGATTACTTACAATTTTGTGATGCTCTAAAACATGGATTTTTAAAATTTATTATTTATTTCTCTACCGCGATCTTGGCAAAATTTTTCGGATCTTTAGTGGTACCATAAAATTTTCACAAAATAACGTTGCTCTACAGGTATTTAAGTCAAGTGCTTTAGTTACGAAGCATTAAAAATACTTTCTTCCAAGATTGGTAGCAACATAAAAAATAGACCTTAAAAAATCCGTGTTTAACAGTACCACAAAAAAAAAATGCAAAAAATAAAGAACGCCCAGAATAAGATTTTATAAAGTTCTTTTGGAAGAGACAAGAATTAGCTTTCATCCTACACAAATTTCATTTTGATCGGTACACAAATGATTGAACTCCTGCAAATCAAATAATGGCTTTGTAAAAAACCGCAAAAAAAAATTATTAGTGGCGCCATCTGGAAAATGATTGTCAATTCTAAAAGCCTCATCTTTTGGCTTCGTCCTGTGCAAAATTTAAGAAAATCCGTACAATAATAATAAAGTTATAACCAAAAATAAATCGATTGTTTTTTTTTTGGGACACCCGTTATTTTATGCAGGGTGGGTAATTTTTCGGTACTCACCATTGCGATCTCCTAAACGGTAAAAGATACGGTTTCGGTTAAATTAGAGAAAATGGAGAAAAAGATTAAGAATCTGAAGAGAATTCCCCGATATTTTGATTCGTTCCTGAGTTATCAAAAAAAATCTGAAAATTGCCGATTTAAAGAAAAATTAATATCATCCTAACGATTGATGTTATTTAAATGAAACTTGCAACTTTTATATTTTTGACAGCTGTCAATTGAATGGCATTGACAGAAATTTTCTACACCTTCTGAATTTTGAATAGACAGTCAACTTCTCTTTTTCTTATGGGCGCCATATTGAATTTTAACACCGCCGCATTCACAGAAAAATTAGCTTTTCAAAATTTTACCAACATTAACGTTTTTGAAAAAATATGTGAAAGCCTGAGTCACACGACCGCAAGACGTAATTTATTACTGTTGAATTCACTGTTTTCACGTGTTATAAGAGATTGAAGAAGTCGGTGTACTTTTTTGTAATTGTTTTTCGTCTAAGTTTAGGCTGATTTTACAAATTATACATACCAATTTTCAAATTCTGACATCTGTCAAAAAAGTTCATGTTGACTACATTTTTGAAAAGCCAATTTTTTTGTGTATTTGATGGTGTCAAAAGTCAATATGGCGACCCTAAAAGAATCAAAAGTTGACTGTCGTTATTTAACATCTAGAAGGGCTAGAAAATTTGTCAATGCCGTTCAATTGACAAAAAATATAAAAGTTCCAAGTTTATTTAAATAACATCAAACGTTAGAAAGATATTAATTTTTCTTAAAAATTGGCAATTTTCAGATATTTTGTGATAACTCAGGAACGAATCAAAATTTCGGGGAATTCTCTTCAGAATCTTAATTACCAAAAAATAGTGCACCTTTCCTCCAATTTAAACTACTCTTCATCTATTATGGTTTCCAAAATACTAATGGTGAGCATCGAAAAATTACCCGCCCTGTATAGTGTATACAGGAGTTTCTTAAATAGTGGCGGAAAATTCAAGGGGTGATTCTGAGAAGAAAAGTTCCTATGGACGTATGTCCGAAAGTGCTTCAAAGGGGTACTCGAAAAGTTAGTTTAAAAATCTGAAAAAATTTCAAAAGATACACTAACCTGTGCTCCAAATTTCAAAATCCTGTCATTCAATTTTCCGAGGAATTAAAAAAAAACTAATTTTTCGAGTATCTTTTGTAGAGGCTTAGCTCCTTTATGAAGCATTTTCGAACATAGGTCCATGAACTTAGAATACTCTGAATTTTCTCTCACTATTTAAGAATCACCCTGTATACAGTGTGTCTCATTTTAACTGGAACCACCCAAATATTTCGGTTAATTTTAACAGAATCAATGCGTTCTTTTTTTCTTCATGCAGAGCTCCAAAATCTGCACCTGTGTGATACTTCACTTTTTTTATAGACCGAAATCCCAGCCTACTACGATTTAATAAAGAGGCCAAAAATGACGAAATCGTATTAGGCATTTTTTCATCGAAAAATTTTATGAGAAAAAGTTACTCAGGATGCCTCCAAATGGCTAAATCCGAAATTTCAGGAAAGAATAAAAATGTTGAATTTCTTGAGGAAGAATCACAAAATAACGAAAAGTTCTATATTTTTGCAACATAATGGGTGCTGTGAAATAAAAAAACAATTGAAATCAATTGATTTGACATTTGCTATCGGCTATGGATGCATAAAACTTAACAATCGCAGAAAAAGTTGAAATTATTAAGATAGTGTAAGATTTTCGTTTTTCTTAACAATTTCAAGGGACATACCTACCCCAACTAATCTGTTGCAATGTGCCACAAACAGCAAACATATGCGCTTCCATTGTTTTTTTATTTCACATCACCCATTATGTTGCAAAAATACTGACGTTTTCGTTATTTTATGATTCTTCCTCAAGAAATTCAACATTTTTATTTTTCCTGAAACTTCGGATTTAGCCATTTGGAGCGATCCTGAGCAACTTTTCTTTATGAAATTTTTCGATAAAAAAAATGCCTAATACGATTTCGTCATTTTTGGCCTCTTTATTAAATCGCAGTAGGCTGGGGGTTCGGTTTATAAAAAAAGTTGAGTATGCAAAAAAAAACACATTGATTCGGTTACAATTAACCGAAATATTTGTGTGGTTCCAGTTAAAATGAGACACACTGTATGATGAATATCCATTGTTTATTCATTTATGTGTTTGTGCTATCTGGGATAATGTACGAACTTTATATCGTTTATCGAATATCGTTACTTACCGCTCCAGCTATAATTCTATTGAACGAATATCCGTAAACGCAAATCAGAATAGTAGCAATAGCATAATAGAGAGCCCAAACACTATGGAAGAAAAACTGAAGCCTATTCCACTGCAGCTCCACTTTTTCAACAGCAGCCGACATATAAAATACGAAGAAAATGATCGAAAGTACAATCGAGATCGAGGCTGCTATTTCAAAAACTTCTATAACCATTCCAGAGTATCCTAGTCCAACCAGCAGTACTGCAATTAGGCTGCAAACCTAAATTAGGTTTGCAATTTTGAAATATCTAAGTATTTTACTTACTATTTCAATCACTTTACATACACCCTGTCGCGTTTCCAGATATGCCGTTCCGATGATCTGAGTCTGGAACAGAAATTGTACTGCCAACCTGATAAATACTGAAGGAATACTGACCGATGTCATTACTGACACCTTTCACGCCGCAAATGAAGCCGAATAAAATGATAAGGTTTTATCGTGCTCGGCTGAAAACTCTGGTTATCTTATTACTTAAATAAACACGCGATATCACTGTTTTATCACTTCATATGTAGGTACCTAATTGTTTATGTGCACTAAAATTGATTTAAAGGATGTAAATTTTGGGGTAAAACTTATTTGCGGAAAGTTTTGGTGAATTTAAAGCGAGTTAATAAAGTCAATCATAAAAAAAGAAAATGAGCTTCAGCCCATCCCTTTGTAAACTGAAACTCCAGGTTACAGTAAATTTAGGTATACAGTGTATCCTTTAGGCTGTGACAGCCTACTGACAGTTGATTTGTTTTATTTTAAACAGCACGCCACCGGTGGAACAAATCGACTGTCAGTGAGTTGTCGCCGTTTGGGGGAAACATTATGATACTTAAGTTCCTGCAAACTAGTGTCTCAGCTTACAGTGGACGGGATGTACCTACTTTGAAATTTAAAAAATTAAGTTGTCGCTTGATTAGTTAACTAATCAAGCGACTATTTCAACAATAATAATAAATGATAAAAATGACTGACTAGTTCCAAAAAAATTAAACAAAAAATGATATCGGTAAATAAGAAAATGACAAGAATAAATTAAAGAAAACTGATTTAATATTCGAAAGTAACCCAAGTATGATAAAGTACTAAAATTACTTGACAAAAGAACTCGAGCAGCTGGAATATTTTTTGACCTGTCACGAGCTTTTGATGTCCTGGACCATGATCTTTTGTTAGATAAATTGTATAAGTACGGAATTAGAGCTAAAGCACAACAATGGCTGGACTCATACCTGAGAGGAAGACAGCAATTTGTTAAAAGCATACAGGGGGGCAAAGCTTTCTTCTCCACAAACGCAAAATTGGAAATGGGGGTGCCCCAGGGAAGCATTTTGGGGCCTTTGCTCTTCATAACTTACATTAACGATCTAACTCTTACATCAGGTTTTGTTACACTATATGCCGATGACACTTCGGCTATTGTGGAGGGCGAAAGTATTGAGCAGATCGAAATTACAATCAATTCATGCGTAAAAGAAATGACCGCATGGTGCAACAGAAACGGTCTGGTGCTGAATAGTGGGAAAAGCGAAGTCATCCTATTTTCTCCTATGAAAAATAAGGCAGGCGATACTCTGCAAATTGGGATTAATGGCGAAATTGTCTCGAATGTTGAAAGGGTGAGATTTCTGGGCATATGGGTTGATTCAAACCTGACATGGCGAAATCATGTAGACGACCTCTGCAAGAAACTTGCGTCAAAATGCTTCGCAATCACACAATTAAAGAACACTGTTACATTTGATGTTTTGAAAATGTACTATTTCTCTTGCGCTCATAGCATAATTAAATATGGAATTTTGATCTGGGGAGGTTGCTCCTATATCAATCAAGTACTGATCCTTCAGAAGCGCATATTGCGGTGTATGCTGGGCCTGCCATGGACTACTAGCTGTCGGAAGTATTTCGCCGAACATAAAATCTTAACAGTATGTTCTGTCTATTTGCTCGAATGCGTTTGCTACGTGCGACGAGGTATCAGCACTGATCGACGCTTTGGGGACGTAAATAAATATAAAACAAGAAATGCCGACAAGCTCTACGTTCCTTCGTGCTCACTTGTACAAGTTGGAAATGGCCCAGAAATTCGGTGTATAAAAATTTACAATCACCTTCCAAAATGCATTACAAGCATAAACAATTTTGTTTCTTTTAAGAGTGCAGTTAAAGAGCTTCTGTTGAAGAACTCTTTTTACACTATTCAGGAATATTTCGGTCATAGGTGGTGATTTGATTCTGTTGTTTCGTGTACGTATTTATGTATTTGTTGACTTTATTGTAATCTACTTCTATTCTGCTGTACCTGACAATTCCTATACTGATGTACATATCGGTCAAAATAAGGAAATAAATGTATTATTAAAACACAATTTTATTGCACATATTGCAAATAAACAATTTCTAAAATTAAAAACTAAATTTTTTGTTTCTTGACCACAAAATTATCAATAGTAATACGACGAGTAGTCTCTTGATTGCCGCGAGTTTTGACGTCCGAATGGCTGTCAACTACGAGTCAAAATGGTAGATTTTTTTAGGCTAAAAAGAGGTCGAGAGCTCGCTCGAGTCCTCTTTGGCCGAAAAAAATCTACCATTTGACAAGTAGTGCATCCATGAGGACTCAACAAGGCAACCAAGAGACTACGAATCGTATTTTGCAGATTATTTTATAAATTAAAGTATTGAGTAAGTAGTGTCAAGTTGACGTTGTAGTCTTATCACTGTAATCAGGATTACTGGTATGCTAAATGCTCCTTTGGATTGGTTCAATACTTACTGAATAACATAATCAATTAAAGTAGGAACTTTTTTTTAAATTTCCTTCTCCACTTAATTTTTTTCTTATTAGAACCCGCGAGAAGGCACTGAGCAACTTATGAACACCCCCTAGGTCAATCAGTCTTATTTTGTATGCCATTGAAATTTTCAATAACTGAAAACTTCCACTTTTCAATTGCTTGTTAAATTGAATATAAATCTAATTGAGAAAGTCAATGGGTCATACAGAATACGAACCAGCTGTCACATTATGACAGAATTGTCTAATTTCTAATATTGAGAAATCCAGTTGGCATACAACAGAAGAAGACTGATCGGCTTGTAATGCTTTTTGACAGGTTTTTTCAGTGGCGTGACGTTCTCTTTATCAATAACTTATCATTTGAGGAGAAAATCTATTTTGGCCCAAAAAAAATGATAATAATAATAATGAGTTTATTTTCCAACAGACATGTGTAAACATACACCCAATTACAGGAAAAAACATAATTGTGTAGGACAATGAAGTTATATAAGATATTATATAAAGAAAGTAAGCAATGAAATTAAGCAAGCTTCTGAGGTACATATCATAGAAACAAAAGAAATTTAAAGACAAACAATTGTTTATTTTGACTTTGTAAGAACTGCTGAGGTAATACGCTTTATGGAATCGCTATTGATGTCACAGAGTTGTGAAAAATTATTAAATAAATGATCTAGATGTGAACAAATGACTTTAAATGACTACTAAAAAATAAATGACATAAGTCCATTCATTTTCTATAGCAGAACTAAAATTTTCCTGGAACTGTACAACCCTAATTTGTAAGGGCCTGTACTTTCGACAATTTAATCGAAATTTAGCGGGAAAGCAAAAACATTACATTAGCCCAAATCTTGTAGGATTTATTTTTATTGTTAGCGGCAGTGTCACAGATAAAAGTACCTGAGGCTCTTTCGTGAATATTTTTCTTTGCACTTTACCCAAAACTGCACGCACACAAAGGCCATTTTGGGCCAATTCAGAGCAATTGCAAAATTTTGACATTTGTCGTGTTTTCTGACGTATCGCATTGACATTGCTTCTACCAACTCACCTGTTAGTAAAATTCCTTGCAAAATTTCCTCATACCAACCTAAAATTAAAATTTTGACGTTCTGTCACTTCAATTCGCGAAAATCAGCAAAGTGTCTGACATCTGGTGGCAATACTTTAATTACACTGAGAGACAGGATACGGAAATACTTTTAACCGTCCGTCATCATAATTTCGGCTTACGTCAGTCAGTTGTCAGTTGCGAGGTTAGGTAGTAGTTTTGTTCGGAGACATCCTCTCGCTGACTCGAAATTTTGGGAATAATTCTGTGGAATTTTACGTTTTGTGTACTTAAGTGAAACATTGTAAATCCAGGAAAACTTGGCTTTTTAAAAATCCACGTATCGATGTCACTGATGTCACCAACTGACACTGTCAGGCTGACAGTGTCAGTTGGTGACAAGTGTCAGGCACGTCACGCTAGAATTCTCACTTCCGGCTCCCCAATGGGGTGAGACCGCCATTTTGTGGTTTAGCAATGCCATCTATTAGCAGCTGATTTTCGCGAATAGAAAATGAATGGATCGAGAGTATAAATGATTTAAATGACTTCACTGGAAGCCCTGCAATAATTCTAAAATCATTGTTGAAATAGATTGTTGATCAGATTATAATAGGAATAAACATACCATTTGAACAACAAAACTTGAGATCAAGAGAGTCGTGAAATTGTAATAGCATGCACGTCGACACTTTACTGATACCAACTGATACTCACACCTTAGGTACATCTCACTAACAAAATTTTACGCCACCCACAGCTTCAACTAGTACACATTAGTGAGATGTAAATATGTGAGTACCAGCAAAATCTTAACGTGTCATTAACATTTCACGACTCTCTTGATCTCAAGTTTTGTTGTTCAAATGGTATGCAGCTACCTACAAGTCGCCAATCTGGTTTTGAACCCTTCACTGCAAGGATGTAGCTATCATTTACACAAAGTACATACATTTTAATAACCATTCGCAAATCAAGATAAATCTAGTTGCTGTAAACAAAAAAATTACTCAAAACAAACTTGTAGAAAAGATTTCAAAAACATATATGATGTAAGCGAGGATGTATGTATAAATATTGACAATATTTTTCATCTGACAAAAATTGTGAGATAAATCCAAAAGTGAGAATTATTGTAGTAAAAAGATATATGATAAATATTAAAGTATGTTAAAAAATTTAAAACAAAAAATCCTGATCATTACTTGCAATACAAAATTTACAGAAATCAAGTTAACAAGTAAGTATATTATGCAAGAAAAATATATCCATTATGAAAAATTGCTGGATAAACAATAAATATATGGCGCCAAAACCACGTAGAAAATTTTAAAAACGTTTGAGTTTTTTTTAATTTTAACAATTACTACGTTAACAGCATATATCAGATACGAATATGGAGCAGTATCGATATCTCTGGGCTTAAGGAAGCTACAGTTGTAAGATTTGGTATTTACAGAAACTGACACATTCGGAATCTATTGAAATTATTGGCGACCCTGGGGCACTTCCGGTTATACCGGAAGTAGGGTCCTACTTTTAAATTTTAAATAGGAACCCCCATTTTTCATTGCAGATTCGGATAGAGGAAGAAAAATTAAGCTTAAAACACCTACATGTAACTTGTTTGCGCCAGCCGCCTAGGTTTTATTAACGTTTTTAGAGAAAAGTTCCGCAAAGCAGTGCTACGTAAAAATGGGCATAACTTGTAAACCGCGGGCGATAAAAATAAAAATGACACACCGTTGTAAAGCGGAAGGACTGTTTTACATTATGATTGCCAAAAATCCTAAGAAAACTAATTGAAAGTTGATTTCGAGAAACTGCAATACTGGAAATTTCAAACCCGAATAAAATTTTTTTCTTAAATGGCAGCATACAAGTTTTTCTGCATGGATGGGTGCAGAATTTTATTCTCTTTTCAACGGTACCCATAAAGTGCCAAAAAAGGAAACGATTAAAATCGTTGTTTTTTCCATAAGAAGAAAATGTTATTCGGCTTTTAAATTTCCAACATTTCAATTTCTTTAAATCGACTTTGAATCAGCTTTCATATGACTTTTTGGCAAGCATAATGTAAAACAGTCTTTCTACTTTACAATGGTGTATCATTTTTATTTTTATCGCCCGCGGTTTACAAGTTATGACCATTTTTACATAGCACTGTTTTGCGGAACTTTTCTCTAAGAACGTTAATAAAATCTAGGCGGCTGGTGCAAACAAGTTACTTGTTAGGTGTTTTAGGTTTAGGTTTTCCTCCTCTGTCCGAATCTGTAATGAAAAATGGGGGTTGCCATTTAAAATTTTAAAGTTGGACCCTACTTCCCGTATAACCGGAAGTAGCCCATCGTCGCCAATAATTTCAATAGACTCCGAATGTGTCAATTTCTGTAAATGCCAAATCTTACAACTGTACCTTGCTTATGTCCAGAGATATCGATACTGCTCCATATTCGTAAGACACCCTGTATATTAATACATTAGATTCATATCCTAAACCTAAAATAAATGGAAATATCAACGTTACTATCCCCATTACAAACACCACGTTAAATTCTTTCAAACTAGTAAGTGTACGTATAAATCTTAAAAGAGCCTTTGAGACAGTGGATACAACAACACTACTGAAAAATTTAATAAAAGTATGAAAAAACAGGAACTGCTCTAAAATAGTTTGAGAGCTACTACTTATTGAACAGAGAGCAAAATTATTGTAATCCTAAAGTTCTTCCAACCCTAGTGCGCACTTATAAGACATATGTAAATATATACATATTTTTGAGATTTTGTCTAGCTGAGAAACTAAATAAAATCGAATAAAATACATATGCATTATTATTATTTTCAAAGTAACGTGCGGTATAGGTATATCTGATGCATATGATGCCTACTATTACTTATGGCATCGTTCACGTAGTAAAAAAATATTTATGAAAAGTGAAAAGCAACTTTCTTATGACATTATTCATTATTGCACCTAATTTAGACAACGTATAATTATTTTACATATTTTGATTGAAGCTATTACCTAGCGTTTGTGCTGCTTCAAGGGCCCTCTCCTCGGCCCTCTCCGTTTAGTTTTGTACTCCTGATGTTTACTAATCAAGTGCCTTTGCAGCGTGATTTTTTGCTTACTCTTGTAGTCGCACTGTTCGCACTGGAACCATTTAATCGCGTCTTCATGTAAATGTTTATCATTCACGTGCCGCCGCAGGCTCTTCCTCTGCTTAAATTTGCAATCGCATTTCTCGCACTGAAACCATTTAATCTCGCGTTCAGTTAGGTGCTTATTAATCACGTGCGGTTGCAGGTTTTTCTTATGCTTCGTTTTGTAGTCACATTTCTCACACTTAAACCATCTGATCTCGCCAGCTTTGAGGTGTTTACTAATCACATGATTTTTCAGGGTGTCTTTTTGTTTAGATCTGTAGTCGCATCTCTCGCACTGGAACCACTCAATCTCGTCTTCATTTCGATGCTTATTAATCATGTGCCGTTCCAGGTCCTTTTTCTCTTTAATTTTGCAGTGGCATTTTTCGCATTCAAACCATTTTTCCTCGTTTGCATTTGGGTGTTTATTAATTCTGTGCCTTGTTAGGGCTCTCTGTCGTTTGGATTTGTAATCGCAGTTTTTGCATTGAAACCATCGAATTCCGTTTGCATCAAGATGTTTATCAACTGTATGTCGTTGCAGATGCTGCTTGTGTCTCGCTTTGTAATCGCAATTTTCACAGTAAAACCATTTTGCCTCGTTTGCATTAGGGTGTTTACTAATTATGTGATGTCTTAGGTAACCACGCTCTTTACATTTGTAGTCGCAATTATTGCATTTAAACCATTGGATTTCGTTTGCATCAAAATGTTTAACGATTTTGTGTCTTTTTAGATGGTGCTTCTGTTTCGTTTTGTATTCACAATTTTCACAGTGAAACCATTTGGTCTCATTTGCCACATGCCTTGACTGAAATTCCACACCACAATCCTCGTTATTCAAGTTTCCGTTTTCCACTTGCTCCACTTTGAGTGGTATCCAAATGGTTTCTTGAGTCAATTCTGGATTTGTGTCTACATTTGGCTCGTGACACTCTATTTTAATTTCTTCTTCAACTTTTACCCCTACGGTTTCTTCTTCGGCATTCGCATTATCCACTTTTGCGTTGTTCCATTCGTCCTTGGCTTCTTGTTTAATGATTGCCTCTTCGAAATTATTGGAGGAATCGACTTCAAATGATGCCATTATAAAAATGGAAAAATTGGGGTTGAAAGTGGGTAATTCAAGAGTTGTGCTAGTGCTATACGCCTCTAATACTTTTGTTTACTAGGAATTTTTGTGTCTTTACTCCATTATCAACAAGTCAACAACAAACTTAAATTTGTACTAGGAATTTTTGTGAATTTACTCCATTATCAACAACAAACTGTCATTCAAATGACATCTGTCAACGGTGACAGAGCAGAACTGTCAGAATTCAAATGTATAAAACCTTCCTTTCGGGCATTTCCGGGCGGCACTCGAGCATATTCGCAGATTTTCCGAACGCACACCGGATATGATAGCTGATTTTTTTTCAGGCCGAAAAATGTAATTTTAGTTGCAAAAGGTCCCTTTTAAAAATTGTTCTTAGCAAAAAGCATTTTCTTACTATTTGTTGTTGCATTAACGGATCAAAAACCTTCGTGCCATTTTTTCGAAAATTGTCATTTTAGAGGCAAAAAGGTCCTGTTTGTGTTTTTCTTAGCAAAAGAGCAATTATTATTATCGAATCCGATTGGGCCCTTCGAATTCTGCTTCTAAGAATGTATTCACACTTGGTGCCCTTTTGGTCAAAAATCGGTGCTGTGAAAAAAAACCTATGTATAACCCTATTTTTATTACCTGACTTTATAGTTGATTTTTTTTAGTGGCAAAGGGGCCCCTTTTTGAATTTTTCTTAGCAAATATCATTTTCTTCAGGATTGGATAGCTGTTGCATTGATGGAGCAAAAACCTTAGTGCCATTTTTTCGAAAATTAACATTTTAGGGGCAAAAATTCCCCGTTTTTGAATTTTTCTTAGCAAAAGGGCATATTATTATTATCGAATTCGATTGCCGGAGCGAAAACCTTAGTACTTTTAGTAGGTACTTAGTAATTTTGGAAAGGAAAATTCGTCTTAGATTGAGTCCAGGAATCTACCATTACCGGCTTATACGGGAGTTCTGAGACTGCCTGTATTTGTAAATCGCAAGACAAAATCTATTAGATGAAGTCATTAAATCGTCTAATGAAATTCCTATTTGCGTATAAGGTATGTACAGGGTGATCCAACCGTTTTGTCCCACTTTTAAATTGGAATATCTCCGTTGTCTTACAAGTTAGAAGGTTGAATCGAAAAGTGGATTATAGAGTAGACCTTCAAGTTTTGTTTGGTATATAGAAACAAATTTTTCAAGGTCAAACTTCGTCTCTGCGGAAAAAAAGTTAATTTTTTTAAATGGAAGACCCGGTATATTTTGCATTTTTTGGTTAGATCTGATCATTCTAAACCAGTTTCGTATAGCATACTATAGCTTTACTTCTAACCGTTTGGCGGGAATTTTGAAATTTGTAGCGCGAACGTTGACACTTTGAAGGACTGTACCGGGCTAACCACTTAAGATTTCAAAATGAAATTTTTTTAGTTTTATTTTTTTCGCGAGATTTTCAAAATGCCAACGTTCGCGCTACAAATTTGAAAATTTCCGCCGAACGGTTAGAATTAGAGCTATAGTATGCTATACAAAACTTGTTTAGAATGATCAGATCTAACCAAAACATGCAAAATATACCGGGTGTTCCATTTAAAAAAATGTAGCTTTTTTCCGCAGAGACGAAGTTTGACCTTGAAAAATTTGTATCTATATACCAAACAAAACTTGAAGGTCTACTCTATGATCCACTTTTTGATTCAACCTGCTAACTTATAAGACAAAGGAGATATTCCAATTTAAAAGTGGGACAAAACGGTTGGATCACCCTGTACATAACCTTTTACCTAAATGGGAAATTCTAGAAATTCTGCGCGACGCGGCGCGGCGCCTCATTGTGTGGTTCAAAATTCGCACCTTTTGATGGTTGGGAAAATTTCAAAAATGTTGCAAGAAAGATTTGTAGTACATATTTTTGATCATTTATTTATTAAGTATGGTACAAATTCATTTGCTAATAATTATACATTAATTAATTTTGCCCAAAATCATTTAGCGGCATTAAATTCTGAGTTTCTGAGACTACCAGGGTCAGTGGCGTGCCGGACCCTTTAGGGCGGGGGGGCTCAACATTGTTGAGGCGGCGGGGGCAGGGGGGAGTTCTCTTTGAGGAAAGTATGGGGAGGGAGGAAGCATGTTCAAAATTCTCCGGGGGATCTTTTTTTCTTTTCTCGGCGTAAAGAGTGAACCAAATGCTACAAAATGCTTCAAATATAAACAAGAAAATTTGTTGAAACTGCTGCCCTTAACCTAATTTCTCTTTACGGTATGCTGCACTATAGACTTTCTTTTTTTGAATTGAGTCCAGATTCAATATCTTGTGAGTTCAGTACGCTTGGTTGCCTAAGTACGAAATAATTCCAGTACTTTCAAGAATAACCGCCCCAAAGAAAATATAAAAAGAATAATTTTTTAAGAAAAAATTGAAAAAGTAAAGTTTGGGGCGGCACTACCTGAAGAGCTACCCCCTGGGCACGCCACTGACCAGCGTCCAATCCTTCCCGATTTATAGGAGGTTTAAGTAGACCAATCAAATTTGACCCAAAGCTGTTATTTTTCTTTGACCCAAACGTTTTTCCTTATTTTCAGGCAACTGTTTTGTATTTTGTGTTAATTGCTTTTCCAGCTGAAGATGGAGTAATACTCCGAAACGCGTCCTAAATAGCTAACTTCAGCTAACTTTAAATCAAGTAGGTAAGCACCTAACATTTTATGATTATGAATAGTATGTACCTACTTAGGTAATCTCGAAGTAAAATAATTTAATTGGTTTACTTAAATCAAATCCCTTTTTGTCTTGAGAACTGTAGAAGCAGGACCCTGAATATTTTCGAAAAGGCGTGTCGGCCATTAAAATTAAACGCCTGTATGTTTTGAGACACCCTATGGTGTGTAGGTATAATGCACAGCTTTTACATCAGAACGTGCTTACAATGTATGTACAGTCGGGGACTTTGAAAATGCCCACCCCACACAGACGAATGACTTGGTCGTGTTTGCCGACCTGTCAGCAAAACATCAATCAAAATGCAGCGATGCAGTCGATCAAATGAATCGCTGTGGGGTGGGTATTTGCAAAGTCCCAGAATGTAAGTGTTGTCACTGTTTAGGTCACGCAAAGCATAAAACATCACATTTGGTCATTTCGAGGGTTATTCGAAATGGTTATGATTACATATGATTTTCAGTAGCATTTTCGCAGTTTAGCTGCTCGGTAGCTTCCGGATCTGGTTTTGGCCGCGGCGCTCCATATCCCCGGGGGTTCCTACTTTTTGATGTGCAAAATGGTTGCATGTGATAATTGCTGATGGCGTCCACAAAATGTGCTGTCATCGCCGTCAACCCAAAAAGCTACGACCAACATTTAAATTTAAATCGGTAGTGAGATTGGGCTGACAGCTTGATCCCTGAACAGCGTCTATGGCCGTTGAGTTCAGGGATCAAGCTATTTTTGTTCTGGTCGGCACTTAGGCAGGCAAAATAAAATACTCACCACACTAACTATGAGTCTGGCTTGTGTGAATCCGGAAACACAAATAAAAACTACATCAAAGGCGTAGCGAAAACCACATATGAGGTTAAGGAAAAATTGTATCCTATTCCAACTTAGCGGTATCTTTCTTACGACGTCGGTCAGGTATAAAATCACGAATGTTAAGGACATTAGCAGTAGCAGTGATACGGAAGAAACTATTTCCAATTATTCCTCTGAATCTGGTACCCAACAAGGCCGCTACATTCGAGCTGCCCCACTGAAATTAGGTATAAAATGAAGTTACTAACCGATTTATAAACTAATAAAAATATAAAGCTTACTGACAGATTCTACAAACTTGCATTGGCCCTGTGTTGTTCTCAGATAACAGACGCCAGTAACTAAGATCTAAAAAAAGCAAATGAAATCATTAGGTATGTACCTACCTATATGCATATGTATATATCATAAAATACATACATTCATAAAATACATTATCTTACCGGCGGTGGCATTTTGCTATACAAAGTAGAAATTTTTGCTATGGTACAGCCACTAAAGAAAGAATAAAGGATTATTTCGGATTATTTCCTACTAAAGTGTAGGCGCTGAAAGTTTACAGTAGATTAAACCAAAACTGGAAAACACTGTAGGTATACATAGGTGGTTATAAAAACCTGATCTTTATCTTTTATTTGTTTAAGAAATTATTTCCTGCATTGGCGGCACGTAGTATAGTAAGGGATAAGAAGCAAACGGGTCTAAGTGACATTTTTGCAAAGCTCCTCATGAGTCATGAGCCATAAATTTTTAACCTCCCCAACCCCATCACAATTTAAAAAAAATGGGAGGTTATTGCAATCACTAAAATCTTCAAATGCGAGATAAGACCGGATGTATGCATTTTGAGGTCTCAGGAACCCAAAAAAGTGGTTTTTAAAATGTGTCTGTATGCATGTACGTACGTACGTACGTACGTTTGTACGTTCGTACGTACGTTTGTAAACACGCCACAGCCAAAACTACTAGACCGATTTGCTTGAAATTTGGTACGTTGGCATCTCATAACCCAACGGGGCTGAAAAATTGTAAAAAGCAAACTGAATCCAAATGAGTTCAAAGAAGAAAAATAAAATTACCCGAATTTTGCAAAATTAACACTAGGGTGTTGAAAAATTGTAAATGGCGATGAAAAATCAAAAGGGATGAGAATTTATCGTAGTTAAGTAGAATTACAGAAAATAATACAAAAATATTGCAAAGGGGGTCGAAAAAGTGACTGTATGTAACTGTAGTAACTATAGTAAGTGCAGAACCTGTAGTTAGGTAGAACTAGCGAAAACTTTTGAGGGTTCACATATGGTGAAAGGGGTTGAAAAATTGTGGAGGGATAAAAAATTCATGAAAATGGTTTTGAATTACTGAAAAGCGCTAAAAAAAGAGGAAAAAAAATGTTTACTCAGCTTGAGCTTGCTAGGGGTTAGGGGTTGTTTATAGCCCAGGGGTTGGTTTTAGGTCGAAGACTTTTTTTCAATGGTTGACCGAAATCCATGGAACCACATAATTTTATTCCATAGGCATTTACCTGAAGAAATTTCCAGTTTCAACCCTTAAATTTCATCCCCTTTGTTACATCATACTGAAAATTTATCCATTTGCCTACAGTGTCACTGCAAAATAACACTTCAAATTCAGTTTTGATACGTTGAGCAGTTTTTGAGTTCTCGTATTTTTGTAATTCTGCCTGTTTGGAGTTGTAGCGCCTTTTAAGGGTTTTTCACGAATAATGATTAAGACCTGTTTTGTAGGTAGTATCAATAGAAAGCTATCGAATGGTATTAATTGACACATTATTCAGTAAAAATTCGAGTTTCCATTCCTAAAAATTTCATCTCCTTCGATAAATTTCTCCTAAAATTCACTCCTCCTTTCTCGAAGATATAACGTATAAGACCTCACAGAGTGGTTCCTTTTTCACTGCTCACCATTGCCATTTCTTAAATGGAGTCTGTTAAATTAGAGAAAAGTAGCGCTATTTTTTGTTGATTAAGAATCTGGAGAGAACTCCCCGATATCTTCATTCGTGCTTGAGTTCTATATTTTTGACAGATGTCAATGAAAAAGGATCGAAAAATTTTTCTAGGCCTTCTAAATTTTCAGCAGTGACTATCAACTTTTGATTCTCTTATGGCCGCCATGTTGAATTTTGGCATCATCCGACACACAAAAAAAATTTCTTTTCAAGAATGTAAACTTTTTTGAAAAAACATGTAAAAAGTTTGAGTTGCCCGACATCAAAATCTATTTTTATTTTTACTTTCTCTCAAAAAGTTTTACACTAATTTTACAAATTATTCATACTAATTTTAAAATTTTGAAAATTTTTCAAAAAGTCAGTTTTTTTCTGTATTACATGGTGTGAAAATTCAATATGGCGGCCATAAGAGAATCAAAAGTTGACTGTCATTAATCAAAATCTAGAAGGCCTAGAAAATTTCTGTGGAGATCTAATCCAATTCGTTGAAAAACTGCAGTGATTTAGATTCATGTTTTCAATCTCTCATGATTTTATCTTTTTATGATTTACAGGGGTGAGTTTATTTCTACTTCTTGCGTATTTTCTTACTTCGGTTGTTCATAAATTAATCAATAGGATATCAGAAAAAATTAATAATGGTTATTTATTCGCATTAGGGTTTGTTAGCTAGGGGTTGATTTTAGTTTTCAGTCCTTAAATTTCATCCCCCTTGAGAGATCTTAGTGAAAATGTGTCCATCCGCCTGCAGCGTCACTAAAAAAAGCCAACGGAAGATGTATATCAAAGCGATGTATATCTCGGTAGACGTTTAACAAGTTAGTGTGTCTTACAGGTGGAATCGGGTGCAGATTTTATCAATCTGCACCCGATTCCAGATTTTATCAATCTGCACCTGGTAGTAGTGCCTCCGCAAAAACGCACAGATGTGTCAAAAAGGCGAATTGTTAAAAAATTGTTGTTACAAAATTTAAAAATAGAAAATGAACAGGAATGAGTAAATGAAAAGAATGACCGGAATTAAAAAAAATTTTGGCGAATTTTCAAAAATTAACACTCGGGGTTGAAAAATTGTGAAAGGGGAGGAAAACTAAATTACGTGAATTTTGCAAAATAAACACTTAGGGGGTTGAAAAATTGTAAAGGGGGATGAAAAGATAAAAGGGATGAGAATTAATCGTAATGAAGTAGAATTACAGAAAATAACACGAAAATAAGCCAATTATGCAAATTTGACTTTTGGGGGTTGAAACGTTGCGAAGGGGTCGAAAAAGTGAAAAAGGCAAGAGCAATCCATATGAGTAAAATTTGGTAAAATTTATTACCGAAAAAAGCCAAAACTGCGCGAATTTTACAAAATTAACGTTCGGGGGGGGAGAAAAATTGTTAAGGGGGATGAAAGATCAAAAGGGATGAAAATGTACTACTTATACAACTAGCGAAAATCACACGAAAAAGAAGCGGTCTGGGTAAATTTTGCTCTTTGAGGGTTCACATATAATGAAAGGGGTTGGAAAAATTGTGGATGGTTTAAAAAATTAATGAAAATGACTTTGAATTATTAACAAATCAGAAGAAAGCAAAAAAAAATAGAATGTATTTACTCCACTTGCTAGGGCTTAGGGGTTGTTAGTAGCGTAGGGGTTGGTTTTAGGTTGAAGACTCATAAGACTTTTTTCAATGGTTGACCGAAGTCTATCGAACCCCATAATTTTATTCCACCACTTACATGACAAAATTTCCAGTTTCAACCCTTAAATTTCATCCCCCTTGTTAGATATTAATGAAAATTTGCCCATCCGCCTACAGTGGCGCTGTAAATTACCACATCAAATTTAGCCCTGATACGTTGAGCAGTTTTTGAGTTCTCGCATTTTTGTGTTTCGGCAGGTTAAGGGGTTGTACCGCCTTTAAGGGTCGTTTTTCGCGAATGATGAATAAGACCTTTTTTGTACCATCAATAGAAAGCTATCGAATGGTATTAATTTCAACCCTACATTATTCAGTAAAAATTCAAGTTTCCACCCCTAACTTTCATCCCCTTCGATAAATTCCTCCTGAAATTCACCCTTCCCTTCTCGAAGATGCAGTGTGTAAGATGTCACAGTTTCGCAGAAGATATTGCTTCTCTGTGTCACATTACAGGGCTTTATGAACGTTTCAACCCCTAAACTCCAACCCCCTATTTCACCACCCCCACATGCCCTAAAGGAAGTTGCGTTTTCAATTTCACCACCCTAACCCAATTTGTTTAAAAATTAAGGTGATTTGTAGATTCATGTTTTCAACACCTCTTGATTTCACCCCTTTATGATTTACAGGGGTGAGTTTATTTTTCCGATGTGACATAACTCCTTGCGTGACTTCAGTTGTTCATAAATAAATCAATAGGGTTTCAGAAAAAATAAATAAAATATAATTATCCGCTTGCAAAGAGTTAGGGGTGGTTAATGGCCTAGGGGTTGGTTTTAGATTGAAAATTCATAGGACCTTTTTTCAATAGTTGACCGAAGTCTATCGAACCCCGTAATTTTAGGCTACCATTTACTTAAAGAAATTTCAAGTTTCAACCCTTAAATTTCATCCCCTTTGTTAGATATTATTGAAAATTTGTCCATCCACCTATAATGTCACTGGAAATTCACACACCAAATTCTGCCTTGATACGTTGAGTAGTTTTTGAGTTCTCGTATTTTTGTGTTTCTGCATGTTAGGGGTTGTAGCGCCTATAAGGGTGGCTTTACTCAAAATATGAATGACACCTTTTTTGAATCATTAATGGAAAGCTATGGAATGACGCTAATTTCGACTAACACTTATTAAGCGGAATTTCGAGTTGCAACCCCTAATTTCCACCCCATCTGTTCGATTTTGCGAAAAACGCATCCCCCGCAAGATTTCACCGATATATGTGTGTACGTTAAGTTTCCGACAGCTGCGTGCAACCCTTGCGGAGTTATCATATTTTTTGTGGTTTTCATCCCCTAAATTTCATCCCCCGAAATTGGCACCCCCTCACTTTCAACAGACTTGAAGGTCGAACGTGCATACCAAGTTTCAGAAGGATACCTCCACTAGTGCTCGAGTTATTGCAATTCATAGTTTTTCGGATTCTCACCCCTAGCTCCCACCTCCTTGGGCCGATATGGCCCAAAAGCAATCCCCGCCTTACGTTTCGGGAGACAAAGCCGTATACCAAGTTTCAGCCCGATATCTCAATCCGTTCTCAAGTTATCGCTCGGACAGAGTGAGGAGCGAGCGAGCGGACGACGAATAAGCTAAAACAAGAGTGCCTCGCATTTTGCTCCGGCACTAAAATTAAGACACCAAATTATGTCTTTGAGTTTCTGCATGTTAGAGGTTGTAGCGCTTTTAAGGGTGGTTTTTGGCAAAATATCAATAATACCTTTTTTGAATGGAAAGCTATCGAAATTCGAAAGACGAAAATTTCGACCAATACTTGTTAACTGGAATTTCGATTTGCATCCCCTAATTTCCACCACATCTTCAGCGAAATATGTGTGTACGTTGGATTTCAGACAGCTGCATACCTACAACCCATGTGGAGTTACCATATTTTTATTGGTTTTCATCCCCTAAATTTCATCCCCCGAAATTGAGACCCCTTCACCTTGAAATTCGAACGTGCTTACCAAGTTTCAGCAAGATACCTCGACTACTTCTCAAGTTATTGCAATTACTAATACTTTTTCGGTTTTTCACCCTTAACTCCTACCCTTTTGGTCCGATATGGCCCCTCCAGGTATTTTAGGATGCACAACTGTAAACCAAGTTTCAGCTCGATATTTCAATCCGTTCTCAAGTTATCCGTCGACAGAGTTGAGGAGCGCACGAGCGAGCGAATAATCAAAAACAAGAGCGCCGCACATACCTACTGTTACAGCACTAAAACTTGTTTCGGTACGCGATGCATATAGCGACTTTTTGTACTTTGTGGTATGTACTAGTGACGTAAAGAAAGTGTTACAGTACTGTAAAATAATTACTTACTTTACGGTATGTATTAGTAGGTACCATAAAATAATTACTTTATGACACTAGTTCAATAAAGTTCGACTTTTTGTTCTTGCTAAAAGATAAACTTTTTGATGTAATTTGGAAAAAGAGTTTTACCTAATTGCGTTTTTAAAAGTTGGATTTTACACAATTAGGTAAAATGTTGTACGGAATACGTTATGAAAAGCCTAAATTGTTTGACTCGCATAATGTTGCAAAACTCGCTATCGCTCGTTTTGGCAAATATTACGACTCGTCAAACAATATAGGACTTTTCATAACTAATTACGTAAATAACTATTATGTGGTCCTAGAGCGATTTGGTTTTTTTGGTAGATCTGTGTTCCCTCGGTATGTCCTGACCCTATACATTACAGTAAAGAGTACAGAGAATATCGAGATGATATCTGGCACAAATATTCAGTGTACACTGAGGCTGGTTAAATTTTGAGGTAATCAGCCTGTAAATCAAAGGCCCTTCCTAGAATATCTCGATATCGAACTGCGATTACGAGCTTAGCTATAATCGTCATTACCTAATTGTCAGAAAAAAATTAATCACAGTTATAAGGAATATTATTCCATTCAAATTCCATTAACAATTCTGTAGAAATCCTGACGATGGAAGATTCAGTTTTTTTACAGAACGCGATTTTGTTCAAAAAACGAAAGATGGTTTAGTTTTGCAGAGAAGAATAAAATAGCTTTTTAGACTTCGTTTCCTGTTTTTCCGAAAATATAAAATTGACGCACTTAAAAATATGTACACTTAATTAAATTGACATTATCTCCCGTCAACGATGCTTGATGGATTGCAACATTCCACTGCTACCATTAACGCCATATGTTTAAGATCAGACACAGAAGATTGGCGATGGGTCGATTTTATAGCAGATAATCGCATCCACGAGAAGCAGTACCGCCGCGATTATCCCAAAGCCCTAAAAATTTGCAAATAATCTCCAAAATATTTTCTTGATTCTCACCCCTCCAGACATCACCACCTTGTCCGCATATTGCCTCGAAAGAATGATGGACGACACAATCAGCAAAAAAATGAACCAAATCACATTATAAAACAGCTGGAAAGCTAGAACTTTCTTGATGGGTTTTCCCAATCCTGTTATAAATAGTATGAAAATCAGTATTGCTAGTATCACTACCACGGCAGTGCCCACTATGTATGCCTCCAAAAGGGCTTCGCTCCACCCCCTGGCAGCGATCAAAATCAGTCCAATGAAGGCAATTACCTAAAATTTACGATATCTAAAATTAAATTTCTAAGATATTTACTCACCGCTTCTGCGATTTTTATAATTCCTTGGGGGGTTCTAGCGTATTCCACACCGTAAACTTGCGTCTTAAACATTCGTTAGCTTTTCTGTTAAGAAATTAGGTTAAACTTACCCCCATTTCCTAAATAATTAATAATTGTGACAACAGCGTTGAAGATAATAAAATTAGAACTCACCTGTATGTATAGTCATAATTATCAATTTGCGTTATCTTATCAGGGACATGATTGATATGATGATGACACATTATGTGTAATATCTGTTAGATTAAAAAAAATTGCAGTCTCGGAGACGGCAGAAACTTCTATACTTTTTCGCAGAATTTGTAAACTTACAGATCGTGAACCAACCATACGATCAGTTTACCGCTAAGGGTAGGTTCTATCGATTGAAGGCGACCTATTATTGACTTTATTGCCATTATTACAAAGAAATTAAATCGCTTTGGTTTTTAGTCACTTTTTGCCAACACTGTATACCTACGTCCGAAACTTCCTCACGTCTTGCCTTGGCCTTGAGCCTCAGACTCCCTCAGTCAGACCTCTTGACTACACAAGACGAGAACAGTGTTTTGTCACGTTTGTGTTTCAAAGTTTAAAGTAGCATGAAATTTACCCGAATTTACTAGCTGGATTTTAATCACAATGTTAAATTTGAATAAAAATAAAATAAAAGTCAACCACTGGCAGTGGCCCTATTTAAAACGTTGGGTTCCCAGGACCCAAAACCGTAAAGATTTCATGTTTTAGGCGATTCGATTTTTCTGAATATTCCGATCGATTCCAGTAACTGCTTCGCGCTGCGTAGAAGTCATTACCAGAGGAGGTAGGTATTCTTTTAAAAAGGGAATTCTGAGATCTTTATTTTTTTTTTATTGAAGCCGCATTATTTTTGGTATTAAACTGTTAAAAATTGTAGGAACGCATATATTTAAAAAATTGTTAAAACACAATTAGAAAAACAGGTTAAACGCTTTCTCCTATTTTTGTGCTAAAAAAGCCTTTGATGACACCATTCACGAGGAGTAAAATCACAAAATTTCGAAAAAATAAAATGTGTATGGAAATTCTATCTTTGTATATTTTTCCAACATAAACAGTGTTGTTATTGCTAAATAAATTCTAAAGCAAACTATGTATTCTTGAAATAATATGCCTTTTTATGGCTTTTTTTGCACAATAATAGAAAAATAGTATTTAGTAAGTAGCCATAAATGGGAATTTTGTAGTTGCCGCCTCGGCAATTTCCACAAATCGTGACGAAATCACGCACTTTTCCCTCCAAATATTCAATATACTATTACAGTTGAGGCATATTGGGCCTAGTCCATGCGTACTTCGGCGAGGGTTTCATTGCGACCCGCAATTTGTTTATAGCGTCCACCAGGTATACCGCCGCCGACAAAAAACCGATCATCTGCAAATTATTAATATTTTTTGAACAATTTTGAAAATATTTTTTTACCCCACTAATAACATAGCCCTTCGTAAAAGCTGTCGTCGCTATAATTGACACTACCAGCAAAGTTACCGCCAGAGTAGTAGCCATGAAACATTCAATCCAGTGCCATGGAAGCCTCGTTTTTCTCGTAACATCCAGTATATGAAGAATAATGAAAATCAAAGTTAGCAAAACCACAATAAAAACGGCGATATTAAAGATGTACCCTTTGGTGGTATACCCAGAGGAACCAATAAAAATCATGGCGGTGATATTCAAAATCTAGAAAATAAAAAATTATTGAGGTTATAAAAAATGCGGATAGGTACCTCCTCCAGTATATTTATGACGCCGGCGTATGACACCAAATAGGCAAAACCGCCTGGTAGAATGTCCATGTCGACCTGCAATTTGGTAAAATTTGATCAAAAATGGTGAAATAATAAAGAAAATCCTTACATTCATCACGTATGCGTTTTGTTTCACCAGTTTATTAGGTACAAAGAATTTCTACACTATTATCGACCGCTGTTATCTTATCGTGTTGTGCTTGGTTGAATGTATTATTTGATTTGATTTAACCAATGTTCACATTATTAAATAAATGAACTTATATAAGTTTCGATTATTAAGAAATTGGAAAACTACATGTTTGCACCCCCAAATAATATTTTACATTGAAACGTAAATTACTGGATAGCTCAAAAATATGTCTGCAAGCAGGAAATTTAATGTATCTGCTTACCTGCTGTCGACTCACAAAATCTGTTCATATCATAAAATTTTGCAACATAATCAGAGTTAATTGGGAGGAAATTCCAGGAAATATTGACAAATTGCACTAAAAATGCAGCAAAACTTCCTAGAAATAGCCATTTATCGCCAAAAAATTGCGAATAATCGCACAAGGAATACTACATTTTATTCCGGAGATGAGGCAGATTGGATCAGCCTTGCTCTTTCTGCCTCATTAAGCAACGAATATTTGCAGCGCAAGACTTAATTACATATATTGTTATTATTTCGTTTTAACCTCCCCACTCCACTTCACCATTAAGAAAAAGGGAGGTTACTGCAATCACTAAAATTTTCGAATTCGAGATAAGACCGGATCTATACGTTTTGAGGTATCAGGAACCCAAAAAAGTGGTTCTTAAAATGTGTCTGTATGTATGTACGTTCGTACGTACGTTCGTTCGTAAACACGCCACAGCCCAAACTACTCGATCGATTTGGCTGAAATTTGGTACGTGTGCATGTGATAACCCAGCTTAGATCTGAAAAGCTTTTGGAGCCAATCGTGCAACCAGAAATGCCATTTTGGCACATCAACCTTTTAATTTTAAACGTAAACCCCCACTTTTCAGGTCACCATAAGAAAGGCTTTCAGATTCTGCTTTCAAGGATGTATTCACTGTCAGTGCCCTTTTGACCAAAAACTAAAAAAAATCGAAATTTTTATCGGACTTTAAAATCGTTGTACAGCCCAAGCCCCTGAACCGATTTGGCTGAAATTTTGCACAAGGGGATTGTATTACACGTCGAAGAGGTGAACCAATTTTGGATTCAATCGGCCCACGGAAAGTGCCGTTTTGGCACACCAATTTCGAGATTCAAAATTGTTCTCTAATTTACCCATCCAAAACAAGTTTTTGAAAGATTTATTGTCACTATCGAGGTCACCATCAGAAAGGTCTTCAAATTCTGGTTTTAAATGAGACAAAATTTATTCGCATTTAGTACCCTTTGGGTAGAAAAATCGAAATTTTGTAATAACACTGAAACCACGTTAGGTAGAGCCCAAACTAGTGGATCGATTTGCCCGAAATTTGGTACATGGAGGTTAGGTGACCCGTTGAAGAGCTGAAAGACTTTTGGGAGCAATTGGTCCATGGGAAGTGCCATTTAGGCATATCAACATCTTAAACACAAGTCCCGGAAATCAAAGACCCACGTGTTGGGGAGGTTCCAGCCGCTTCTCTGCTGCCATTTTTTGTTATAAGTATTTAATTTCCGGTTGCGTAATAAATTATAATTATTATTATTATTACTGTATTGGGTAATATCGGGTAATTCTGTGTACAGGGTAGGGGAGAGGCGGCAGGAATGGTATGTACAAGTATTGAATGGGACAAAATAGTTTTCTTGGTCTTCGCAATCATCGAGAAGTTGCTGCTATCGTCGCAGTAGATGACAACAATTATCCTTCTACTCCATACAAAATAGCACTGTATAGAAGTACCTATTATGTCGGTTAACATTTTCTCATTCAAATTTTGACCACCAAAAAGTGAAAAGAGAAGCTTTTCGTTTATATTTAATTACTTCAAAGCCGTACAAAAACCCTGCAATTTCTTGAAAATATTCATTGTTTAAAGAACTTCAGTTAAATCAATATAGTAGAATTTTGCAAAGTTGTATAGGTATGTAATGTTATAAAAGTTGAATAAGCATTTACTTTTTTTTTGGCCCCTAACACCCACAACATCCAAACGACATCTCATTGAACTAAAAACGTGTACCAAATTTTTAGCCTCTGATATTTCTATTCGTTTTCAAATTATCGTTTGGATAGATTGGATGGGCGAGCGAGCGACCGAGACGCAAACTACAGACTCGGAGGGGAAAAATTGAACACAGTTTCTAGGATATGTTACTTTTCTTTCTATTATGCTTGACCAACTACATAGCAGTTGACAGATAATTGCAATCACGATTGTAATTAAGCGGCAAAATGGCATTATATTCCAAAGCCATCCGGATGAAACGGAATTTATCAACATTCAGAATTTTTTTGAAATGTTGTTTTCTCTGCGGCAAATATTCTTTGAGAAACTAGGCCTACTCCAGCAGATAAATTAAGCACCGTCAACACAATTTAAATTATCACCCTACCGGTTTTAGAAACTTTCCCGCAAGTAATAGTGTTAGTGTTACTTTGAACCGATATTATTAGCACAAATTTAAATAATTTCTGTCAACACCATTTGCCACCTTTTCAGGTCAAACCATTTATTTTCGCAACACTTTTCTCCACCTTAACGTGGTCGCACCTTTATTTATCCATCCACCAGATCGACAATAAAACCAATACCACTTGCAAGCCATGAGAATCGTTTAATTACAGGACAGGTTTCAGGCAATTAATTTCAATAACTGTTGCTTTAATCACCTGGATTTCTTAAGATAACGGTCCGATGGCCTTGACCCTCGGTTGCAGTTCTTCGAGATGTTGCCACAAGAGAGACCGGTTGACCGTTTAAGATTACGTCTTAAGTCGGTGCCGATATAAAATCCAGCCGAGTTCATCAACTTCAGTTTAACGTTTGGCACCATGGAGTTAAAGTGTTTGGTCGTTTTTTGTGTGATTTTGGTGGGGGCTAACGCAGCTGCGGTGGCTAAAAGGGACATCCCTGTTGAGGTCCTTTACGAAAACAATGCCAAAAATTTAGAAGAAAAAGTGCAAGAGAAGGAATTTCCCGTGAAAGGTGTTAAAAATTTGCAGGAGAGAATTCAGCTGTCGCCCGAAGAGCTAGAGGAAACACTTAATAATGTACCGGGGGTAAAATCAGCGCAAAAGCAAGACAAACTTTCAGCTATTAAAACAGCTGAGGAGATTATTTACACGGGTTTGGATTCTATCAAGAAGAGTATTGACAAAGCGGCTGAAAGCTTGAAACCCAGCGAGGAAGCTTGGAGAAGTTTGAATAAAACCATTGAAAATTTCTTGGAGGAACAGAGAAATGTCGATCTTAAAGACGACAATCAGCAACCGCCATCAAATCAGGGAAACCAATTCTTCCAAATTATCGCTAACGGTTTTCAGCAAATCGCCAATAATTTTGCGCAAGGGATTCAAAACAATCAATCGCCTGTTAACGGGAGTGAGGATGAACAAACTGGACAACCTGCTAATGGATTCTTCCAGAACTTCGTCAGCCAATTCCAAGGAGGTAAAAAATAATCAATAGTAATACGACGAGTAGTCTCTTGTTTGCCGCGAGTCAAAATTGTAGATTTTTTATGCTAAAGAGAGGACGAGAGCTTGCTCGAGTCCTCTTTGGCCGAAAAAAATCTACCATTTGACAAGTAGTGCATCCATGAGGACTTAACAAAGCAACCAAGAGACTACGAATCATATTTTACAGATTATTTTATAAATTAAAAGTAAGTAGTCTCCAGTTGACGCTGTAGTATTATCACTATAATCAGAATTTGATTGGTTACTGGTACAAAATGCTGCTTTGGATTGGTTCAATACTTGATGAATAAAATAATCAACAGAAATTTTTCTAATCGATTGCTGCAGGAGTCCAGCAAGTGGTTAATAACATCAATAACATCGGAGGAGGAGGAGGGGCCACCACTTCAAACACTGTCCTTGGGGATACTGGAACGGATTCAACTCCACGTCCTCCAGGTTTCTTCAACAATGTAGTCACCAGCGTTCAACAATTCTTCGGGCAAAGCAATCAAGGAGTTCAGTCCAACAATAATCAGAGTGACACAGGAACTGGAGGAGGAAGTCCCCAAAATTTCTTCCAGGGAGCCATTAACCAAATCAATCAAGCTGTTAACAACTTCCGCCCTACGTCATCCCCTCCTGCAGGATCGGAAGATACACCATCGAGCCCTAACCCTCCCCAAAACTTTATCCAAAGCTCTATTCAAACCATCCAAAGCTTGAACCCGTTCGGACAAGGAGGTTCGCAGGGTTCCAATCCGATTTCTTCAGGGGCGCAGGCAATAGGAAGTCAAGTGCAGCAAGCGATTAATAATCAGCAGGCTGGGGTTAATCCTGTGGAAGGGATCCAGAATGCCATCAGCAGTGGAAGCAATCCCGTGGAAGGGATTCAGAACGCCATCAGTGGAGGGAGTAGTCCTGCTCCTGCTCCTGTGAGTGAGGCCCCGGAGAAGATAGCAGAGGCGAGTCCTCCAAAAATCGAAGAAATCTCAACCGAAAAAGCTGCCGAAGAGAAAAAGCCGGGAAAGCTTGAAATTATACAACTTGCGGGATGAATTTAGAATACTTTGAATTGTCACCATTGTAGTTTTAAGAGAAGATTATTTATTTGAAGAGCAAAGTTAATTTATTGAATAAAAAACGTTTCCTTGAGTTGCCCTACTCAAGTAACAATTTTGAGTTTTATTTTCATCTACGGGATAGCTATAAAAATTGATAACAAGAGTTCCCTTAAAGCACTATTGAACACTAATAAATCAGCTATATGGTAAAAAGGGAGAACTTTATGACTGTGAGGTTCTTCCAGTGTAATTTTTAAAACTTCATAAAACCGTTCCATCTTAATGCAACAGTGTTAATAACATTGTCAGGTTATCCATAAAACTTTGGTTAAAACTTTAATAAAACCTTTGCCTCTTAATAAGATCTTCAACTTGAACTCAGTAAAGCCTTATCTATTTATCCTTATAAAATAATACCGCGAAGAGAAACAGGTTTTTAAATTAACATCTACAGGGTGTTTTGCAACCGCGTGTAAGTTTTTTAACCTCAGATTGCCCATCGAAAATGGTAACGATTGGCACAAAATTGTTTAGGTCGAAGTCGTCTCCTAAGGAAGTTATAGGGCTTTAAAGTCAGCCATCGGGAGCAGTTTTTCTTAGTTATCTCAGAAACGGATTAACGGATTTGAATGAAATTTGGTGGACATTAGTAGCCAGTGAATATACATCTACATGGGGAATTTCGTTGGATTATGACCACGGGATCCCCAGAAAACGGAGACACCTTTGACATTTTTCTTCCGGAAAATGTTTGAAGGTCACGCGTTTTAAAAATGGTGGTGTCCGTTAGAAAGGGCAATTCAATGCAACTTTTACTATACTTGGTATTTTTTGATTTAATGCGTGGTTTTAGAGATATCCGTACCTGAGCTAACTGGAAAATCTTTCAAGGTCACGCATTTTAAAAATGATGGTGCCTGTTGTAAAGAGCAGCTTAAACTGCAACTTTTACTATTCTTGGTATTTTTAAATTTAATGAGTGGTTTTAGAGATATCCAAGTAAGAAAAACTGCTCCCTATGGTAAAGCCCTTAACTTCCTTAGGAGACGACTTCGACCTAAACAATTTTGTGCCAATCGTCACCATTTTTGATGGGCAATCTAATGTTAAAAAACCTACACGCGGTTGCAAAACACCCTGTATAATTCTTTGTACCTTTGTTAAGATTTAAACTTTGCCTTTTATATTCTTTTGCTTTAAAGCTTTATATTAAATAATGTCGTCTTTAACCATGAATCCTGTTCAGTTTATCTACCAAATTAATTGTGGATTCGTTGTTTTCGAATCCAAAAAACTTAAACAAAGGATTGTTTTCTGAGAAAATCCTACAAAACAAGGATAAAAACACATGCGCCGTAGAAGTAAGCATTTTTTAATTAATACATTTTAATTAGGTATAAAAGAAAATTTATTTTGTATAAATACTAAATTTTCTAAAAAAAAAAATGCAGCAGTGAAGCGGCTGGAACCTCCCCATCGCGTGGATCTTTGACTTGGGTTTCTAGTCGAATTAGCAAAGAAAATGTATGACTGGTTTCCATGATGGTTTTAGAACTTTTTTAGAACACACAAATTGAAATATTCATCAGAGAAAAGTAGGTATAAGTAAGTCCTTTTTTGGCAGGACCCCCAAAGTTCTAAAACCGTCGTTGAAACCAGTCTTATACAATTTCTGTGCTAATTCGGCTAGAAACACAAGTCAAAGATCCACGCGATGGGGAGGTTCCAGCCGCTTCACTGCTGCATTTTTTTTTAACCAGAATTTGAAGACCTTTCTGATGGTGACAATAAATCTTTCAAAAACTTGTTTTGGATGGTTAAATGAGTGAATAATTTTAAAGTTACAAATTGGTGTGTCAAAACGGCAGTTTCCGTGGGCCGATTGAATCCAAAATTTGTTCAGCTCTTCGACGTGCAATACAATCCCCATGTGCAAAATTTCAGCTAAACCTGTTCAGGGGTTTGGGCTGTACCGTGATTTTAAAGTCCGATAAAAATCAATTTTTTTTTTATTTTTGGTCAAAAGGGCACTGAGAGTGAATACATTTTTAGAAGCAGAATTTGAAAGCCTTTCCTATCGTGACGTGAAAAATGGGGGTTTGCATTTAAAATTTAAAAGTTGATGTGCCAAAATGGCATTTCTAGTTGCGCGATTGGCTCCAAAAGCTTTTCAGATCTAAGTTGGGTTATGAGATGCCTACGCACCAAATTTCAGCTAAATCGGTCTAGTAGTTTTGGCTGTGGCGTGTTTACAAACGTACGTACGTACAAACGTACGTACACACACACAGACACATTTTGAAAACCGCTTTTTTGGGTTCCTGAGACCCCAAAACGTGAAGATCTGGTGCTATCTCAAATTCAAAAATTTTAGTGATTGCAGTAACCTCCCATTTTTTTAAAATTGTGATGGAGTTGGGGAGGTTAAAATTGCTTATTCAGTTGCAGATTGAGTAGTTTTGTAGTCAAGCACACTTTTTGTACCTATACCTCAAATTCAGGAATAATAAAAAAAAATGTATGTTCCCCACATAGCATTTCGTCAATATGGCGGCTGAATATTCAGGTGCAATAATGGCGTTTTTGTTCATAAAACTTTTACCTACTGAAATATGTTTGGTAAAAACTTATTTTAGAGATATTAAAACTATTTGTAATTGAAAGTGGTTTGCCAGATGCTAACTTAAGAAGGGCACAAACTTTTGTCTGAGAGTAAATAATTTGATTAAATTCCAACAAATTCTTCAATGAAAGTATATTTTTGACAGCTGTCAATTGAATGAGATTGACATACATTTTCTAGTCCTTCTAGATTTTGAATAATAACAGTCAACTTTTGATTCTTCTATGGTCGCCATATTAAATTTTGACACGATCAAATACACAAAAAAATTGGCTTTTCAAAAATGTAGTCAGCGTGCACTTTTTTGACAAATTTTTTCTTTTGACGTCCGTTGAAAGTAGATAGTGTTGATTTTCTAATGGGATTTATTTCCTGTCCGAATCCCATTAGAAAATCAACACTTCTTTGACAAATGTCAAAATTTGAAAATTGGTATATGAATAATTTGTTAAATCGACCTTTTAAATGAAATGAAAAAGTACACCGACTTCTTCAATCTCTTGTAACATCTAAAAACAATTGAATTCAACAGTAATAAAATACGTCTTCCGGTCGTGTGCCTCAGGCTTTCACATATTTTTTCAAGAACGTCCATGCTGGTTACATTTCTCAGAAGCTAATTTTTGTTTGACTGTTGACTATCGTTATTCAAAATCTAGAAGGCCTAGAAAATTTCTGTCAATGCCATTCAATTGACAGATGTGAAAACTATAAAAGTTCCAAGTTTCATTTAAATAACATCAATCGTTAGGAAGATATTAATTTTTCTTTACACTGTCAATTTTCAAGTTTTTTGTGATAACTCAAAAGGAAATCAAAATAGCGGGGAATTCTCTCCAGATTCTTTATCGCCAAGTAATAATGCAACTTTTTTCTAAATTAAACGGACCCCGTATCTTGTATCGTTCAGGAGATCTCAATGGTGAGCATCTAAAAATTAACCACCCTGTATAAAAATGTGTGCTATTTTTGAGCTTTTTTTACTTACCTGAGTCACTTTAGGGCTTTTTTGGTGTGGTTTTTGTGCTATTTAAAACAACTTTTTTTGTACTCATAAGGCCGAGCTCTATTTATGATGTAGGTATGCATTAGGAGTATTTAGTTTTGAAACATTTGTATTTTAACTTTTAATAAGTTCAATTTAAAACCTCACTTTTATGGTGCACCATTGAATGAAGTGAATAACCTGTTGAGCTGTTACATTTAAAAAACCGCTTTAAAACCATTTATAAAACTCTCTAATAAAGCCGTCATAAAGTAAAGCTCTTATTTATTAATTTAACAAGACTTTTGTAAGATACGATTTTAATATATTTGATATTGTATTGAGTATTGCCAACAATAAAACAGCATTAGGAGCTGACGGCGTTGAGAGCATGTAGTTTTATAATTCACTCGTAGGGATGCAGATAAAACTTAGATATTTTACCTACTTATAAAACATTTTTGTCTTTAAGCATTAATGCTATTTACCACAACTTTTATAAAACTGCGGACATAGATTATAAACCAGTTATAAAACTTGGGCAAGACTGGTTATTCTTAAAATTGTTACTTGGGTTGCTGTAATAGAGGATATTGAAATGCGGTAAATTAACAACTTTTATTGCTTACTAATAACATGGCGGTAACTTAGTTTAATTTAGCTACACCTCGTCTTCCCTCTGAAAATGAAATTATTACACGAATTTTAAAAAATCTCTTGATCTTACCTGATAGTAGTCTTGCTCCGCTAGGATTTTGTCCACCCTGCTGCAAATTCCACGCACAGGTGGCTCTAAATCGTGCACGAGTCGATACACGTCGGATTTTTGGAGGTAGTCCAAATTCTTGGGCGGCGGTTGATACTTCAGGAAGTTAATTCTGAAAAGGAATGATCTAGTATTTGTCGCTATAATTAGCAGTTCGGCGTTGTAGGAGGTAATCAATCACTTACTTTCCGTTTAGCTCCGTCTTGCACGGCATCAAACAGCAATTTGACTCTCTGCAAGAAAAGACTAGAAGCATGCAAGGACACACGCAGGAATGTTAACATTATAAACCGATATACTTAACTTATAATGTCATCATTCCTTTGGACAGTACCTGTAGATGGGTTTGTGTTTGTCGGACCAGGGCCAGCTCACGTTCCAATGGTTAACCTGAAAATACGTGTCTTTAGTAGCGGATTGTGGTTCACTTGCCTACCCTTTAGTTTTTCCAAAGATAACTTCCGAAAAGGTCTCGATAGTGTTTGCAATTTTTTCATCGGACATTTTTGATTGACGAACGGAAGGACATGCATCGTCCGGTTGGGACCACCTCCGACCTCCTGGCAAAATTATAGGGCGCTCTAAGGGTTGCAGGGGTAGGGTTGGTCTTTGCTCCAACCTACGCTGCTTAAACTCTTCCAATTGAACGCGCTCCTGAATTTTGAAAATTTCCCTAAACTATTTCCCTAGGTCGTCTTTGTTACCTTTTCACGTTTATCGAACAGCTCCTGCTCGATTCTTCTTGCCTCTTTCTCCTCTTCCGTTAAGCCTTCGTCTGGATCAGGATCTGGTTCCGGAGTCCTCTCTTCTTCTATCTCTGCTACTATTTCCTCCGCAACAGTTTCTTCTATTTCTTCTGGTACCTCCTCCTCTTCCCTCTTCAGAGACACGTCTTTCATCCAAAATAATTAATAAACGAATAGCTAAATCCTACCAACCTTCTAAATCAGCTTGCGGATTTGTAAGTTCATGTTCAGTGTCAGGGTTTGCTTCAGAATTGATCTCTTCTTCTTGAGTTTCCGATTCAACCCTTTCTTCCACCACTTCTTCTTCAAGATTTCCGCTAACTATACTGCAGATTTGTTTATTAAGCGAATCAATAGTCATTTGGATTGTTGTGGGTAATTGCGACAGAGCCTCCAATTGCTTTTGAACTTCTCCCAGTTTTTGTTCCAAAATCTTCCTCGTCATTTCCTCTGCCTTCTTCCTTTCTCTCTCTAACGCTTCTTGCATTTCTACAATAATTATTTGAAGGAAAGCTTAAAGAAAATGACGTACCTCTTTCAATAGCACTGTCGTCATCACTTGAATATTCCTCCAGTTCCACTTCGTCTTCTGGTGCAACTTCTATGGGTGATTCACCATTCTCCACTGCTTCCACAGGTTCCTCAATTTTTTGTTCTTCGATTTTCTGCTTTTTCTTCTGCTTTTTGATCACCACTCGATAAGGTTCACCCTTGACAGTGTTGCTCTTTTTTAAAGCGGGTTTAGCATTTCTCGGTTTTTGAAGAAAAGTCGACCATTTCCGCTCCTTGACCTCCACAGCTTCCTCCTTCCGTATTTCCGTCGTTTTAACCTCCACTTCTTGAACTTGTTCTGCTTCTGCTTCAAAATGTACTTTCCTGTCCAACTCAATGGCTTCCTGCATTATTTTGCAGACTTCTTCGTTGATTTCCTCGACTTTATCT
Source organism: Pycnomerus fuliginosus (assembly GCA_963924575.1). Lineage (NCBI taxonomy): Eukaryota > Metazoa > Arthropoda > Insecta > Coleoptera > Zopheridae > Pycnomerus > Pycnomerus fuliginosus. The sequence continues at coordinate 42,666,283 of OZ004619.1, read as the reverse complement.
TCAGGCAAAAAATTTCCTCTGAAAGAATGCGCTTGAATTAAATACTTTTTGTTATGGTTGCCCACCGTCTAATAGCCAAAGTCAGATTATTTCCAGCGGACAAGATGACATTGTGGGCGTCAGAGTGGGTCAGTCCGGTCGTGGGGGTGTCATTTACCCTTACAAGAATGTCGTCGACTTGAAGTCCGCCGGCTTCAGCGATGCCGTTTTCTGTCACCTGAAAAAAGCTAAATTTAAACCAGGTAATAGGGAATAAAATTATTACCTTGATGACGGTGAGGGGGACATCGTACTCGGCCCCTCCGGTCAGTCTGAAACCCCACGAAGCGCTATCCGATTTCACGAGATTCAGTTCTATAGCCATCCGAGATGGACATTTGAGATCAGGACCGGACAATACCACTATCACTACTAGGCTAATGTTAATTTGAGACTTGATTTAATGTCACCAATAGGGTTATTGATAGAACGCATTGCGACTGGCAACGGTTCATCAAGCTTTCGTTTTCGGAGCTCCAATTACTTTGGCTTACGTCATTAGACTATTGTTTTTTGCGGAAGAAAGGGAGTATTTTTAAACGCCTTGATGGCAAAGCTACTTTGAAACGGAGAAATTATTGTAATTACGTTATTCCTATCTGCGTTTGGTTATTCTTTGAATTTTGATACGTTCTTATTAGCAGTTTCAAGTAGGTTTTTTTTTTGGAAAACTATAAGTTTCATTAAAAATTTCGTCGAAGGTCTAATCATAAATTTTTTGCTCTTGGTGAATAGTAGTAAAAAAAGGAATAAGTTGCACCTAAAAAAATACAGCAGAGAAGCGGCTGGAACCTCCCCATCGCGTGGATCTTTGTATTCTGTGTAGATAGTAGTCAATTCAACAGAATTTGTCATCCACTGTCAGCCCGCTCCCTTTTAATGAGAAAGAATTTTTTCTCGATTTTCCACTGAAATGGCAGAAACTGTGAATACATTTTTAGAACCAGAATTTGATCGTCTTTCTAATGGCGACATAAAAAGGAGGCCTTGCTTTAAAATTTAAAGTTGATATGCTTAAATGGCACTTCCCGTAGAATAATTGCTTCCAAAAGCCTTTCAGGTCTTCAACGGGTCACCCAATCTCCATGTAGCAAATTTCAGCCAAATCGATTCACTAATCTGGGATTCTGGGCTATAATGTATTTTTAGTGGTACTACAAAATTTCGATTTTTTGACTCAAAGAGCACTAAATGCGAACGAATTTTGTCTTATTTAAAACCAGAATTTGAAGACCTTTCTGATTGTGACAATAAATCTTTGAAAAACTTGTTTTGGATGGTTAAATGAGTGAATAATTTTAAAGTTGGAAATTGGTGTCCCAAAACGGCAGTTTCAGTGGGCCGATTGAATACAAAATTTGTTCAGCTCTTCGACGTGCAATACAATGCCCATGTGCAAAATTTCAGCCAAATCGGTTCAGGGGCTTATTGGACTGTACCGCGATTTAAAAGTCCGATAAAAATCATTTTTTTTTTAATTTTTGGTCAAAAGGGCACTACGAATGAACGCATTTCTAGAAGCAGAATTTGAAGGCCTTTCCTATCGTGACGTGAAAAATGGGGGTTTGCATTTAAAATTTAAAAGTTGATGTGCCAAAATGGCATTTCTAGTTGCACGATTGGCTCCAAAAGCTTTTCAGATCTAAGTTGGGTTATGAGATGCCTACGCACCAAATTTCAGACAAATCGGTCTAGTAGTTTTGGCTGTGGCGTGTTTACAAACGTACGTACGTACGTACACACACACAGACACATTTTGAAAACCGCTTTTTTGGGTTCCTGAGACCTCAAAACGTGAAGATCTGGTGCTATCTCGAATTCGAAAATTTTAGTGATTGCAGTAACCTCCCATTTTTTTTAAATTTTGATGGGGTTGGGGAGGTTAAAAAGTAGCGAGTTGCACCTAAAAAACATCAACCTTGACAAAAAGGGGCACCATAAAACTCCATGGAATTTTCCATTTTGGCACATTAACTTCAAAATTTTAAATGCGAACCCACATTTTTCACATCAACGTAGAAAAGCTCTTCGAATTCTGCTTCCAAAAATGTATTAATACTTAGTGGCCTTTGGCAAAAAAATCATCAAAGGCATGCAACTACTGATGAAGATATTGAGATGACATTTTACTCACACGTTCGGTAAATGATGCGATTTTGGGCCAAATCGGTCGATTACCTACATAATATCCAGATTTATACGTCTATATAGTAATAATAATAATAATTTATTAAGCAGACAGAAATTAGTAATTTATCTGATATTTATTTTCAGCTTTGCGTTTTTTGAAAATCTCAGTTTTTCACCGATTTCTTCGATGTTTTTGAATATGTAGGGTGGCAGTGACTCCATTTCCGGTCAAGTATGATTTTTGTTTCTAACTCAGAAAAAATCGTAGGTTCCGAATCCGTTGGGAAAAAGCTATAATTCCATTTTAAAAAACAAACTTAAGATGGAAAAAATTCTCTCAATATGTATATTCGCAGGTGTCCCACTCCGTGCTGGAACGATCTCGATCAGGGTTTATTTCAATTCAATATCGTTTTTAGGTTCAAAGATATTCAAGGTCAGAAGTTTAAAAAACCAGCCCTGTATAAGCAATAAGCATCTATGATAGGTAGCCTGCAGTAATTGTTTTTGTTTTAATTTTTTGTGAAAATCGGCTTGAGTGTTTATTGTGGACTATTCTTCATAGATACGTATATGCTGTCGCGAACTTTTTGGTAGATCTTTTCGTAGTCAACAATTCTTCCATGAATGATTTTGTTATATCTTGAACCGTTTACTCAGCGTTCACGTTTTAAATTGTTAAAGTGGGGTTTTTCGCTGACTTGCACGCGACGATTAACTGAGACGGTTTAAATAGGGTGAATGGTTGACTTTTATTCTATATTTATTTAAGTTTAATATTGTGGTTAGATAACCGACAAAAACTGGCTGCATCCGGTCAGTAACTTCATGTAAAATGAAGGGAGTAGGACGTGTTCAAGTAGCCCTTTCACATGCGTTTCACCAAAGGATCGCTGGCTGTGTCGTTTTCAGCCATTTGTAGTTAACTAAAAATTTTCAATCGCTGTTTATTTTGTAGATATTCGAACAGAAAAATAAAAAAAAAAATTCGGTCTAATTCTATTGCCCTTTAATCGTTTTATAATTCACTTGAGGCAAGTTTAGTCAATTGTATCGTATAAATTGCTCAATTTACAATAAAAACAAACTCTTGAATTTCTTTTAAATACAACTAACGTTTAATCTCCTTATTGAGGGTGCAAAATAATTACCGTAAAGTTGGGTGGCTTATTTGGTCTACTTTCTCGTCTACTTTGTAATTTTGATGTTCTATTACTTTTCACAGGAGAAAGATATTTACTTGTTCTTCGTGTCATTTTACAGGTCTATGATTATATTTTCAATCAGCCGAATTACAAGAATCTATTACGCTTTAAAAAAAATACAGGGTGGCCAAAAGTTACAAGGCAAAGTTGGAAGTTGGGTTACTCTGGCCACCCACTTATTTTACACGTAGATGTAAAGAAAGACAAGCCTAAGCCTGCCTTTGGGCACCACAAACATTTTTTTGCCTTATATAACGAGTTGGGAGCAAAAAAAAGAGATGAAGTGTATAAAAACCAGTGGGTTATAATTCAAAATTCAGCCTTTATTTAAAAACATAAAAATTTTGTTCAAGATTTTCTATTTCCGCTATTTTTTAAAGAAGCCTGTTGTTAATTGCTTGTTCTAAAATAATTTTGCTGTAAGAGACGGAACAGTTTCTAACGAACGAAGGGGTTATGTGAGTCAGGCTTTTTCCCTGCGGATTTGTTAATCGAACTTTCAGTTCCGTAAAAAATCCTGCCAGGGTCAATAAAAAGTAACAATGGAAGTTGGAAGGTGTTAAGAATCGCGTTACCGAGAATAACAATTAATTGTCAATTTCTAATTTCGAGAATAAACGTCACAGTTTCCCTTACATTCTGATAAAATTGCTTTATTGGGCAAACGCCCGATCATTTTGGTCCTTCGAGTTACAAGAACTGAACCATATCTCTCCTTGGAGTTTACAAATTGAAGCATTTTGGAACTTCGAGCAAATCCAAAACTTCCCTTGTTGGTTCAACATTTCAAACTGAAACTGAAGCCGTTTTACGTATTTCGAGTTGGAAAGAAGCCCTTTTGATTCGTCTGTCTGAAAAGCGAAGTCATTTTGGTTCAACTTCCATCTGAAAACTGAAGCTGCTGTCGATAGAAAAATCTCTGCCTTCAAAATGTCACTTATTCAAGCCTTCAAGAGCTACAATTTCAATTGCTGAGTATAACGAATAACTCACACCCGTTTTTCAAGCTCTACGGTGTAAGTGGTATCGGGTTTAAGGAGTTGTCGACAACGGATTACACATTTTCAAAATTCTTTACATTTTCAGATAAGTATCTACCTACTTAATATTCGCAGAAATGCCACCAAAAAAAGATCATCTGAGACCATTAATACTTGCGGGAAAGTCTATACTTGAGCAAATAGACGATTTTGAGTGCTTTTTGGATGAAGTACGTAAGGAAGATATCTCACTAGTCGCTAAGAACGAACTGACGATTCGCCAGCGTCATGTGGAAGTTTTGCAGGAAAAATATTTCAACATAATAATCGAAGTAGCGGCTGCGTCGCATGAACATCCAGCTCTGCCCTCTGCCACAGAGGTGAATAAAAGGTGCATGCGACTACTAGCCCTGTCGACAACCTTCGTAGCAGAAAGGGAAGATCTGGAAGTAAGCACTGTCATGTTGACAGACGAGCGAGGTGGTAAGCATTCACGAATAGCAAATGAACAAACAAATAATTTTCAAAATTCCTTACCTCAATTCACTCTTCCACAATTTACCGGTCATTATACCGAATATCTATCGTTCATTGAAGTCTTTAAAAGCATTATCGACCAAACCAATTTCACAGATACTCAGAAATTTCTCTACTTGCCTTCTTGCTTAAAGGATGAATCTGCAGATTTGGTTGCCAATTTGCAAATCTCAAATGAGAACTACAAAATAGCTTTAGATTTACTGGATGAACGTTATAATAAACCAAAATTTATGATTCAACAACACATAAAAAACATATTTGAAATACATTCTCTAGACAAATCTTCGGCAAATGGTTTACAAAATTTATATGACTCTTTAAACAAAGAGTTGAGATCTTTAAAAAGCCTTAAAGTGTCGAATGAACAACTGGGAGCCGCTTTTCTTAACCATATCATATTTAACAAATTTGATACCGACACCAAAGCAGCTTTTAAGAAACGAAATCTAAATGAAATTCCAACTATTGATGACGTTACATCTTTTCTGAAGAACAGAGCACAATTTTTGTCTGATATCGATTTAGATTCCAATTTCTATGATAGCAGTAAATGTGTTAGAACGCAGCATAAAAATCAGAACAAACAGTTAGTTCTTGCTTCCTCAGAAAATAAGATTTTTAGTTGTCCAATTTGCAAAACAAAGCATTACTTAACTCAATGTCCAGAATTTCTTCAACTGTCCACAGAACAGAAAATTCGCAAGGTTCAGGAGTTAAAGTTGTGTATAAATTGTTTAAGACATTGGAGGTCTCAAAAATGCTCTTCTACCAACAGGTGTAGAGAGTGCTCTAAAGGTCATCATACAATTTTACATCTTGATAAGAAAGCTAAACCATCTGACAAGGTCATTAGCGAGGTACCCAGTCCGGTTTCAAATGAGCCTTCTCCTAGTACGTCAGCAAGTACAGGTATCGGGACCGGACCCGTCATGGCCTGCAATAACCTTTTAGATGACAGTGTCATTCTTTTGTCTACTGCGATAGTTACTGTTAAAGACAAATATGGGAAAATGCATTTAGCTCGTTGCCTTTTAGATTCTGGTTCGATGAACAATCTCATATCGGAAAAACTGTTGCACAAGTTACAACTAGATACTGAAAGAGTAAATTTATCACTTTCAGGTCTGGCGTCTAAAGAAACGTCTATTCGCAAGAGAACTAACGTTCATATCATTTCTAGGCACTCGTCGTTTCAGACAGAACTAGCCTGTTTCGTTTTACCCAGAATTACTGACAAAATACCCTTGCTTTCTTTTGATAAGAAACAACTTTCCATTCCTTCCAATGTTCGTCTAGCCGACGAAAATTTCAATATCTGCAACGATGTAGATTTATTAATTGGTGTTAACCATTACTATAATTTGCTGAATGTTGGTCAGATTAATTTAGGTCCAAGATCGCCAATATTACAAGAAACAAAGTTGGGTTATATAGTGGCCGGAACTCTTTTTCCCGGAAAATCCAATTACGTTTCAATAAATCTACCACTCACAAATTGTTCCGTTTCATCTTCACAAATCCTAGATAATAAGTTGACGCGTTTCTGGGATATAGAAAACATCAAGCCTAAGGAAGAATCTTCCAAGTTATCAAGTCACGAAAAATTTTGTGAAAATTATTTCAAAGACACTATTTTGCGAGACTCTACTGGTAGATATGTAGTGAGTATTCCATTCAACGATAATTTACCACAATTAGGAGAATCCAAATGTATCGCTCTTAAACGCTTCTTGTCTTTAGAGAAACGTCTTGCTAAAAGACCCGATTTAAAGGATCAATATAGTCAATTTATACATGAATACGAAAATCTCGGACATATGTCTAAGATTTCTAATGACTTGTCCAACACTAACTGCAATTTTCTTCCTCATCACGAGGTAATCAAAGAGAGTTCGTTATCAACTAAGCTTCGCGTTGTTTTTGATGGTAGTGCCAAGACCTCCTCAGGAGTGTCAATAAATGATTGTCAGCATATTGGCCCGGTAGTCCAAGACGATTTAATTTCCATTCTTCTTAGATTTCGTAGAAACCTTGTTGCTGTGTCAGGAGATTGCGAGAAAATGTACCGACAGATTTTAGTACACCCAAATCAAAGACATCGTCAGTGCATAATTTGGAGAGATAAGCCAGCCATCTGACCCAATTTCCATATATGCTTTGAATACCATAACGTATGGTCTAACCAGTTCTTCTTATTTAGCTACAAAATGTTTGCAGCACCTAGCCTTCGAGAATGCTAAGGTGTTTCCTGAAGCTTCAAAGAGCATCTTACATAATTTTTACATGGACGATTACCTCGATAGTGTAGAAACTCCTGAGAGGGCGATCAAACTATTACGACAAGTTACTGACATATTAGCTGGAGTCGGATTACCACTTCGAAAATTCCTTTCCAACGACCCTTCTGTTCTCTCTGGAATTGAAGCCAATGGATCCTCTGAATCTTGCTTGTTAACTATACCTTTGAGCGAAAGAGAATCTGTAAAGGCTTTAGGCGTTAAATGGAATTCGATTACGGACAACATACAATATAGTTTTCAAAACTTTCCTGATTATTCATTTTCAAGTACAACTAAACGTCTCATATTATCCACAGTTTCACAATTATTCGATCCACTCGGACTATTGTCACCTTTTATAATTCGCGGAAAGATCCTTATTCAAAAGCTTTGGACACTCAAATTGTCTTGGGACGAAGTAATTCCCATGGATTTATACAGTGAATGGTCTACCTTTTGTAAGAATTTTTCTAATCTACACCAAATTAAAATTCCTCGATGTGTTGTGTTAGCAAACTCGATCAACGTCGAAATACACGGATTTTCTGATGCCAGTATGACCGCATTCGGTGCATGTGCATATGTGAGGTTAGAAGACTCTCTGGGACATATTTCTGTAAATCTTCTTTTTTCGAAGTCTCGAGTAGCTCCTCTTCGCACCATCACATTGCTTAGACTAGAATTGTGTGCCGCTGTTTTGCTTACGCAGCTAATCTGTAAGATCCTCGAATGTTTACATTTCCCTTCAATATACTATTGGACCGATTCAACCATTACACTAGGTTGGATAAAGTCTACGCCAAACCGATTTCAGATATTCGTTTCCAATCGAATCGCTGCAGTTCAGGAAGTTTCATCTCCTAATCAATGGTTTCATATTGATTCAGAAAACAATCCCGCTGATTTGGTTTCTAGAGGGGCTGAAGCTATCGACCTTAGTAATGATCCCTTGTGGTTTAGCGGACCCAAATTTTTACGAGCTCCTAAAGAAAAGTGGATCACAAGCGTACCTGATGACGTTCTTAGTAAGTTACCGGACCTAAAAGGTCAGTCCAAGCCAACTTCAAGATCAGTCACTCTTACTTCTACCGATTCATCTTTAGATTTATTTAATTTGTATTCCTCATATTCACATCTCTTAAGAGTTACAGCCTTTCTTTTACGATTCTTTTACAATTCGAGAAGAAAACAATCAGATAGGTTTTTGGGACCTTTACAAATCCATGAGCTTGAAGACTCAATGAATGTTTTGGTAAAGTTATGCCAAAAAAGTGAGTTTTCAGACGAAATCAACTTTCTAAAACAAAATAAACAGCATAAATACAAATCGAAACACCCACACCTTAGTTTGTTTCTCGATGAGCAAAAGGTATTAAGAGTAGGAGGTCGTATCAGACATTCCGATCTCAACTTTGATAAGATTCACCCCATTTTGCTTCCAAAGAACCACAAACTAACGGAATTGATACTAAAAGACTACCACTTGTCTCTGTTGCATTGTGGTCCGCAGCAATTGCTCGCTGCTGTCAGGGACAAATTTTGGCCAATTGGTGGGAGAAATATGGCTAAAGCTATTGTTAGCAAATGTGTTCGATGCTTTAAGGCGAAACCTAAACCTATTGAGGTTAAAATGGGAGATCTACCTTCAGCAAGAATGCAAACTTTCACGCCATGTTTCACAAATACTGGTTTGGACTATGCTGGACCGATATTGATTAAAGATCGTTTCACTAGAGCCCCAAAAATGTTAAAGGCTTATATTTGCTTGTTCATTTGTATGGTAACTAAAGCTGTCCACCTCGAACTGGTGACAAGCTTAACTTCCAAGGCATTTATAGAAATGTTCAAAAGATTCATAGCTCGACGTGGAAAGCCTGTAAACATCTACAGTGACAATGGTTCTAATTTCGTTTCGGCTGCAAGTGAGATAAAAGATCTTTATAAATATATGCAAACAAACAGCACTCAAACTGAAATAACAAATTTTCTTGCACAACAAAAAACAAATTTTCATTTAATACCTCCCAGCTCTCCGAATTTTGGTGGAATTTGGGAAGCGAACATTAAGAAAACTAAATTCCATTTATTTCGAGTATTGGGTAATTCCAAATTAAATTATGAAGGGCTTAGCACTGTGCTAACTCAAATAGAGTCAGTGTTAAATTCTCGTCCTTTGAGTCCTTTGTCGACAGATCCAAATGATTTCGAACCACTTACACTTCTTAATTGGAAGATCCTTGGTCTCTATGCCAGAACCGTCTGTATTGCGATTACCAGAAAATCGACTTGACCAATTTAAGTATCGACAGCGTCTTGTTGAGCATTTCTGGAACAGATGGTCTCGCGAAGTTTTACCTGAAATGCAAATGAGGACGAAATGGAAGGAAGACCACGAAAACTCAGCTCAAGTTGGAGCCTTGGTATTAATCAGCGATGAAAATTTACCACCCCTGAAATGGCCACTCGCTCGAATAGAGCAACTTCATCCTGGTGAAGATGGCAGAGTTCGAGTTGCGACCCTTAAATTGGAGAACGGACATTTAATCAAGCGCCCTATTCGAAAAATTTGTGTTCTACCGCAGCAATAGAACTTTCCTCATTGAAGCAGGAGACTTCAAGGCCGGCGGCATGTTAAGAATCGCGTTACCGAGAATAACAATTAATTGTCAATTTCTAATTTCGAGAATAAACGTCACAGTTTCCCTTACATTCTGATAAAATTGCTTTATTGGGCAAACGCCCGAACAGAAGGAACCATTGTTGTTAATTATTGCTTTATTGTTCAATGTTTCTTGCTTTTTGACATTGACAGGAATTTTGACGGAAATTATGTAACAACAATGGGTTACTATGGATATTTTTCACCTTTAGTCACATAAAAAAAGAATGAAACACGGTAAACTTACTTTAGAATTTGAAAAAATGAGTTTAAGACTAATAATTGATGAAATTGAAAATCCATTATTATCACGGATAATAAAGCAGCTTTAGCAGCGTTTCTCGCTCCGTACATATTAGGAGTACATGTTGAACTAGAGGTGTGGCATTGAATCTTTAAGCCAACTTTCACCGTCCATCTCCAATGAACAGGATTTACTTCTACTGTTGTTATGCTCTCCTGATACACGAGGAGCCGGAATCGCTGTTACCGATGCATTCAGGAATCCACTACTCAGATCCAATCAATATTCATTACGTTGAAGAAAGAGGACTATGACGAGTTAAGAATGCAGTTTGTTTTTAGGATTTTTGTTCTTGAGTCCACCATCCATCGTGTTGATCCGAAATTAGAAAATTATTGTGTCAAATGCAGTTTTTTCCCGAAATAATAAAATTTTTGCTTGAGTTATGTTATGACGGTTAATATGAGTCGAGTGCAGGAGTGCATATTATTATTTTTTCGAAATGGGTGCTTAACCATAACTGCTAAAATAGTAAATTTTTATGTCCTTTAAAGAAAATGCATTTTTAACCTCCCCACACCACATTAACAAAAAATTGGCAGTCTCGGAGACGGTAGAAACTTCTACTTTTTAACAGAATTTGTAAATGTAGCATTTAACTTTAACCAAGTCAGAATCTGTGAGTCAAGAGGTCGGGCGTGCGGGCGGTTGTCGAACCGTGATGCTGTCGTGCCCGTGCGCTCATTTACTAAAATACAAATGTTTTTCACCCCTAAAATTACATTTTTTGAAAAAATGGCTCCAAGGTTTTCGATCCTGTAGGTAACGCAACAGCTATCGAATTCGATAATAATAATTATTGCTCATTTGCTAAGAAGAACCCAAAAAGGACCTTTTTGCCTCTAAACTGGCAATTTTCGAAAAAATTGCACTAAAGTTTTTGATCCGACAATGCAACATCTATCGAATCCGATTGCAAGAACATGCTTTTTTCAAAGAACACCTTTTTGCAACTAAAATGATATTTTTCGAAAAAATGGCACGAAGGTTTTCTACTTCCAAAAAATTAGCTATCACATGCGGTAATAAAAATATACAGTTATACTTAGGTTTTTTTCCCGGCACCGTTTTTTGACCAAAATGGCACCATGTGTGAATACATGAAGAGCTAAAAATGGGTATTTGCCTTTAAATTTTTAAAGTTGATGTGCCAAAATGGCATTGCCAGTTGTCGATCCGACAATGTAACAGCTATCGAATTCGATAACAGGCTCTTTTATACTAAGAAAAATTCAGAAAGGAGCATTTCTGCTACTAAAGTGTCAATTTTGTAGTACGAATATGCTCTTTTGCTAAAATAAATTAAAAAAGGGCCATTTTACCACTAAAATGACATTTTTCGAAAAAATGGTACTACGGTTTTGGATTTGAAAAAAAATCAGCGATCAAATCCAGTAATAAAAATATACAGGTTTTTTCACGGCACCGTTTCTTGGTCAAAATGACACCAAGTGTAAATAAATTTTTATAGAAGCAGAATTCAAAGAGCTTTCAGATGGTGACGCGAAAAATGGAAGTTTGCATTTAAAGTTGATGTGCCAAAATAGCCCTTTCTCTGGGTCGGTTTGGCCCGAAGTCTATAATCACGCAGACACGCAGACAAACAGACACACAGACATTTTTCAAAAGCCACTTTTCTTGGTTCCCAGGACCCTGAAACTTGAAGATTTAATGTTTTTGGGATTCGATTTTTCGATCGATTTAAGTAACTGTTGGAATTTTAAATCGAAACCCCAATTTTTGTATTAACGTGAGAAATCTGTGTCAGGACAGAGCTCCCATAGTGCTGAACCAGTCATTGGAGCCAGTCTTCGTGTTAATTAATAGACCAGAAACACAAATCAAAGATCCTGCCCATTTTTTTTTTCTTTAAAATACGCTCTTGAAGTGTGTTTTTTTAACGACGATAAAACGTGAAAAAAGTGACATAGCGGTTATTTTTTTTTTATTTTTTTGCGTGAAAGAAAGTGCAGTTATTGCTATAAGGTGCAAGTACTGTAGGTTGATATTGTCAAGTGCTTCTTATTAGAGGATTTCTTGCGAGCAAACGTTGAGAACCAGGAAGAGATTTGTTTGCTTAATTTTAAATGTATGAACATAAAAAATTGTCAGTAAATTTTTTTGCAAGCCGGATTTGCGCGTTCCGAATACAGCGCCGTGCAGCAAATATTCGATTCCTTCTCGCGAAAAAAAATTACACTTCACTCTCTTGTTACATAAAAGCATTTACTTACATGTGTTTTACTACGATGAAAAGTTTTGACAACAAATTGCGAAACTATACCGAGACTCGAGTCAGTAATTGGATAAAAAATGATACATCTGCAACAACAAAACAACGACAAACATACTATTATTATTATAATTGGAATTACTTGGAAGAAAGTCCAAAGTTGCTACTTGTTTTGGATTCTCTTAATAATTAATTCATTATCTAAAGTACACTGAATCACAGATTTTATTTCGAGCAGACAAAACATCCTACTTGAACGTCATTGGTCGAAAAAGAAGGCTCGTTTACCTACACCCACGACTGCCCAAAGCAATGAAAAACTTTTTTTTTTAAACAAGAACATTTCCGAAAACTTTGCCTCCAATTTTCTGAAGCAAAAACATCGCGATTTGGCCAGGATATTTCTGTTTTTGGATTTCTAATAATTGTATTGTAAACAATTATCTCAATTATTGATCTGGCGAAATTGGACTTTGTTCATTGCCGACGCAATAAGAAAAAATTCTGGATTCCCCTATAATATAAAAGCCCCCGATCGTTGATTTTAGTTAGTGGACAAGATCGATGGCTTTCTTGTTAGATTTTTTTTCCGCATTCGTGGCTTTTGCCATAGGGTACTGGTGGTACCTCTTCATCACAAACTACAAAGTGAACCAGTTTTACAAGAATATTCCTGGGCCTCCAGGTATTCCACTTTTGGGGAACGCCCTGGACTTCAAGTCAAAAACTAAAGGAGTCCTGCCAGCTTTCCAGAACTACACTGCCAAATATGGCGGTATTGTCAAAATCCAGATCGGACCCTTCAGGAAGATGCTCCTGATTTCCGACTACAAATTCCTGGAGTTCGTTTTGAGTTCGACTAAAATTATCAACAAATCTCGTTCGTACAAGACAATGGAGCCCTGGCTTGGAACTGGCCTTTTAACTAGCGAAGGTAGGTGTAATAGTATCATATTTTATCGGACACAGGGGCTGTGTGATTCAAGCTTTTCATCAAAATATCTGTCAGTGTCAATAAATAGTAAGAACTGTTGGTAGGTGTCCATTGTTTCGGATTTTTTGATAAAACAACAGAAAAAAGCATGTCTCACACTGGCTCTGCGTCTACTAGAAACCGACTCTATTTTTTCTGCAATCGTTTCTTATTAAAATTTCTGCAGGGGTCAAATGGAAGAAACACAGACGAATTATAACACCAACATTCCATTTTAAGATTCTGGAGCAATTTATCCACTCGTTTGACACTGCGGGAGATGTCATGGTCGAAAAACTCAGAAGCAAAATCAATCTCCCCAGCGTAGATATTTATCCAATTGTCACGTTATGTGCCTTGGACATTATTTGTGAAACTGCAATGGGCACTACGGTTAATGCGCAAAATAACGAAGAATCCGAATATGTAAGAAGTGTGAAGGAAATGGGAAGAATCATCATTGAAAGGGCTCTAGCGCCTGAGAAGAGCAACGAATTTCTCTTTAGATTCACCAGTGACTATCGTCTTCAGCAGCAGGCTCTGAAGACTTTGCATCAACACACCAATGGGGTTATAAATAAACGTAGAGAAAAATTGCTGAAAAATTTAAAGGATTTTAGCGAGAACACAGACCTGGGGATTAGGAAAAAAACTGCATTTTTGGATTTACTTCTTCAGGCAACCGTAGATGGTGAGCCACTAACAAATGAGGAAATTCGAGAAGAAGTCGACACTTTTATGTTCGAGGGACACGATACTACTTCCTCGGGGATTAGTTTTGCACTTTACTCCTTGGCAACTAATTTAGAAGCGCAAGAAAAGGTGTACGAGGAGCAGGAAAGAATTTTTGGGAATGAAAGAAAGCCAATTGTTACTTATGAACATTTACAAGAAATGAAGTACCTAGAATCCGTGGTAAAAGAAACGTTAAGGCTGTACCCTTCCGTGCCTTTTTACGCCAGAGAAACAAATCAAGAGGTAGATTTTAACGGTACTATTATTCCAAAGGGAGTTAATATAAATATTTTCGCCTATGGAATTCATAGGGACCCCAAATATTTCCCGGAGCCTCAGAAGTTCAATCCAGATCGCTTCCAGAGCATCGATGGAAAATTACCCTACGCCTACATTCCGTTCAGTGCTGGGCCGAGGAATTGCATTGGTCAAAAATTTGCGATGCTAGAAATGAAAAGTACGATTTCCAAGGTGATCAGGAATTTCAAATTGAAACCTGCTGAGCCTAAACACAGTTTGCAGTTGGTGGCAGAAACGGTGCTAAAATCCGATAACGGGGTTGTAATTTCCATAGAAGAGAGAAAGTGAACAGTATTTTAAGATTTTATGTGAGATAGGATAGGCAAAATAAAGTTTATGATTTTTTTAAGTTTTTCTGGATAATGTGGAGGTTATTAGCTTTGAAGTGGATAAGAGCAAAGACTTTGGACGTTGTCAATATGGCCTCTTGACACCAAGGTCTAGAAAAAAGAGAGGAAAACAAAAATAAACTCGAATGCAAAAATTTTGTCATTAAATTGTTTCCGCTGGTTCAAGATATGCGTCAATGAACCAATTTTTAATATTCAAAAACGTAAATCTTTAATTTAGTAGAGTTATAATAACAAAGGTCCTGATTTTTTTATTTTGCTCTCTCCCAAATGTGTTACGGAAAATTGTTCGAACGAATTTTGTTCGAAAACAAATTGTTCGAATGGTACGCTGAGAATATTGAGGAAAACATGTGATGACCTAGGTCATATAATAAAAACTTAAGTTAAAATGGTCTTTAAGGAAGGTTTCGACCAATCGGGTGCAGCCATTTTCAAATATTGCTAAGCAAAATGTTTAAAATAAGCTTTAATTTTCATTATGAAACCCCGATTTGTTCATCATAGGGTGTCCACTTCGAAGAGCAGCCCTGATATTAGTTAAAAAGTGCTTTATTTCCGCTCTAGACAAGAATTAGAAAGAAAAACTAGGTGTAGATATATTTTTTTAATGATAATAAACATTGACTTTTTCGACGATGTACGAAGCTTTTATAAATCACAGAGGGGTTAATCACTTCTTGCTGTACATTTCTCTGGAATTTTGGGAATGTTCCGTTAACTTTGGCGATTTTTAGCAATTTTGGCAAATTTTCGCGTAAACTTCTCTGGAATTTTAAAATTTTCAATTTTTTCTTCAATTTATAGTAATTTTTAGCGATCTTCACCATATTTTACCAATTTTCGTTCTCTGTCAATTTTCCCAGTTTAGTGTACACAAATTTGCGTTGTGATCCACGATCCACCACCCTTCGAATAAAGGAATGGGGAAGTGACCATTTTGTATATTTAAAACCCATTTTTTGTGTTTTTAAATGAGAACTATGCAACTATAAAGCAGAGGGGTTAACCACTTACTGATTTTGGTTACAATTTTCTGAAATTTTGGGAATTTTCTGTCAATTTTAGCGATTTTTATCAATTTTAGTGATTTTTTTAAACCGAATTTGGCAATTCCTTGACGATTTTTCAATTACATCAAGCTACAATTTTAGCATACTTTCTCTAGAATTTTGTTTTATGTTTTTTTAAATCGAATTTGGCAATTTCTTGTCGATTTTTCTAGAATTTCGCAATTTTTCTATTTTTAGCAATTTTCGTAATCAAATTTGGAAATCTTCAGTATCTTGCATATTTTTAACAATTTTGAATTGTGGTTAATCGATATGAAGCGATTTTGGTAAATAGTTCTCTGGAATTTTGGGAGTTCTATTGCAATTTTAGATATTTTTGGAAGTTCTAGCAATTTTCGCATTTTTTTATCGAATTTGGGCATTTTTTGGGGATTTTTTGACCCAAGTCAAACGCAGCAATTTTAGCGTAAAGCATCTTTGCCTTTTTAGTGCCGTATTTTTTATCGAATTTGGAATTTTTCCGCCAATTATGGCGATTCTTAGCAACTTTTGGACAGATTTTGTCAATTAGCAATTTTCAACATCTTCGTGAGAATTTTCGTTAACTTTTGTCGATTTTCGCGGTTTAATGTAGGTACCCAAATTTGCGTTGTGGTCAACTGTTCGAATAAAGTAATGAGAAAGTGACCATTTTGTATATTAAAAGCTCAATTTTTCTTGTGTTTTTAAATGAGAACTATGCAGTTATAAAGCAGAGACGTTAACCACTTACCGATTTTGGTGTACAGTTTCCTGAACAATCTTTGAACAACTTACCTTTCGAACAATTGTACTCAACAATTTGTTTTCGAAAAAAATTGGAAAAATATTCCGTAACCCCTGGGGGACCTACTAACTGCGTACCAATGTAATAAATTAAAATTAATTTAAAATATTGTTGGGTGATGTTGGTGATATTAATTAAATATCTCTTCTTAAGGGTAGTTTATTTATCACAGAGTTCATCAGTATTGTATAGTTCTTCTTACATCTATTCTTATAATTACGACTAGCTTGGATTGCTTACTAAATACTTAATGAATCTACCTAGCTATTAACCTATATCTAAAACACATTCAATCATCAACATTCTCGTTGCATACATTCTTGCTGACTCGCACATATAAGATTTTATTAATTCTAAATCTCAAATAAATTAATTAATTAATTAATTCTAAATCTTTGGGAAAAGTAAAAGATCTTCACGCGCGTAGGTATAGAAAGTGTTTTAATTTTTAGTGGAAATTGGAAAATATCACTCACACTTTTCTGTTGAGGCACAGTATGTTGAGGCTACTAAAACAGGCAAGATTATAATTTACGGATTTTCTGTATAGTAGGTACAGTATGCGTAGGTGAAAATGCCCACCCGGGAAGGTGGGAGACAAACACTGCATGTCTGGTCCACTTCAGTTGCAAGTCGGAGTGGGAAATATCCATCGGTTCTTCAGGTAAGTACGAGCTTCCTGTTTAAGTAATTTAACCCGAGACAAGGCGCGTATTGAAATTTGCGTTCTTGATGGCCGCTTTTAGAAATCTGCCCTACGCGCATTTTTTTTTTAAACTTTCCCGCATCAATGATTTGTTATTAACTTTTCGTTACAATTTAACACGAGGGACGTAGGTACTGAAATAAATCTCAACATAAAGATCATTAGGTAATCGAGTCATTAATGTCTAAATCATGATTGCGATTAGTGATTTAAATCTAATCAGGCTTCAATGAAAGTTTTCCAATCGATTTAAATCGAGGTTAAGGCGTTGAATGCGATTGGTTCGTATCGATTGCAATCGATCGCCGCGTTGAACGGCCCTATTAATCTTCACAAATTAAAGGGAGGTTTTTACGAATAATATGTTAAAACTAGGAACGAATTTTTCGCTAAAATTAGCACCTCCATTATTAACGTCTGTTTAATTTAATTTCTACCATTTTCTTTATATTGAAACCATTAATGTGTTATATGGGTGGAAATTGTTTACCATGCATGAAAGGATGGAAAAATGGTATCACTCGTGTGTCATAATTTATAAACAAATTACCTGGAGGTGTTAGGTTAACCTCTGAGAATCACACACGCTTAAATAATTCATAATGTCAGGAAGGTTTTATAAAATACCTAGTTATTCTCAAAATCAGAAATCTTCAAATTATTAATAATTGAAAACGTCCGTGTAAATTCCCTGTAACTGAGGTATACCTACACTTAGATCAGTATAAAACTTTAATAATAGATATTTATTTTATTAGGAGTTTAAGGGCCGCTTGCACCGCTGCTGCCTGATTAGCGCTAATCAGTGGCTAAACTGACATTAATGGATTGTTTCGACAATTGTAACCAGGATTTTAAACATGATTAGCATTAATCATCGGCGGTGCTATCGGGCATTAGTAAGACATACGAGTCACATAATGTCACTTAAACTCTGAATAAAATAGAATACTTACCCTGATTTGCACGGACATTAATTAACTTTAATCAGTGATTAAAGTCCGATTAATGATTGTTTTGACAACTTCAACAATCATTAATCGGGCATTAATCATTAATTAAATTTAATCGTTCGTTCGTGCAAATGGGCATTAATTTTCAAACGCAGAGTTAACTTTGGGGGCCCTGGGCAAAGTTGCTTGAAGGCCTACCCATCACAGAACCGTATCTCTTTATATGACTTGGGGGGGGAGGGGTAAATAAAAATTTGGCAATTTAAAACAATCGAATTTTCCAAACACTTCACAATAATACTTACAAATGAAGTAATAAAGAAAATGAAAAATTTAACTTTGGTAAGGCAGATTTTTTTTGCCAATTAGGTTTTGCCGCTAGAAGTGACGGTCGTACCTTTCCAACACAGTCATTTAAGTAATTTATTGTTAAATGACGTTTGAAAATAATAGATATTTATTTAATTAGGAGTTTAAGTAGGACATTATGTGACGGAGTATGGAAGTTTAAGCGCCGAGCGGAGCGAGGCGAACTAAATCCATACGAGTCACATAATGTCACTTAAACTCCGAATAAAATACAATATTTTATTTTCAAACGAAAAAATTGAAAATTTTCTGCTCGCTTTTGTTGGGCGTCACTTTGGCATTTTGCAAAATTTCAAATAATGATGAACTTAAGCTCCTCTGGAGGCATAACACTCCACTCAAAATAGTGTCATATAAATGACGGTTATACCTTGTCAAGACCGTCTTAAATAATTATTGTTATGTAACGTTTGAAAATAAAGCATATTATAGTATATATAGGTATATTTATATATATAGACTGGTGTTTACAAAGCTTTATTCAACACAAAATAGATCATAACATCTAATACTAAAGGAAACATACTTAATTAATACTTAATAGGATAGCCATCCGCTTCAATACATTCTTGCATCCTTCTCGGCATGCTATTTACTAAGTTAACACAGTAATTAATATTCAGCCTTAAACTATCCCACACACGAAAAACATGGGCCGCCAACTCCTGGACCGTCCTATCGCGAACCCCATGATGACCCACATCATCCCATTCGCGGACGATCTGGCCCCACAAGTTCTCGATGGGGTTCAAGTCCGGTGATTTCGCGGGCCAGTTGATCAGTTCAATTTCTTCATGCTGTTGGAACCATTCTCTCACAGCGTGGGCGGTGTGAATGGGACAGTTGTCCTGAACAAATGGAATCCTGCCGCCTTCTATTTCGTCAGGGGGGAAAATAGCACCGCCGATGATTAATGCTAATCATGATTAAAATCCTGGTTACAATTGTCGAAACAATCCATTAATGTCAGTTTAGCCACTGATTAGCGCTAATCAGGCAGCAGCGGTGCAAGCGGCCCTTAAACTCCTAATAAAATAAATATCTATTATTAAAGTTTTATACCTCAGGTATACCTCAGTTACAGGGAATTTACACGGACGTTTTCAATTATTAATAATTTGAAGATTTCTGATTTTGAGAATAACTAGGTATTTTATAAAACCTTCTTGACATTATGAATTATTTAAGCGTGTGTGATTCTCAGAGGTTAACCTAACACCTCCAGGTAATTTGTTTATGAATTATGACACACGAGTGATACCATTTTTCCATCCTTTCATGCATGGTAAACAATTTCGACCCATATAACACATTAATGGTTTCAATATAAAGAAAATGGTAGAAATTAAATTAAACAGACGTTAATAATGGAGGTGCTAATTTTAGCGAAAAATTCGTTCCTAGTTTTAACATATTATTCGTAAAAACCTCCCTTTAATTTGTGAAGATTAATAGGGCCGTTCAACGCGGCGATCGATTGCAATCGATACGAACCAATCGCATTCAACGCCTTAACCTCGATTTAAATCGATTGGAAAACTTTCATTGAAGCCTGATTAGATTTAAATCACTAATCGCAATCATGATTTAGACATTAATGACTCGATTACCTAATGATCTTTATGTTGAGATTTATTTCAGTACCTACGTCCCTCGTGTTAAATTGTAACGAAAAGTTAATAACAAATCATTGATGCGGGAAAGTTTAAAAAAAAAATGCGCGTAGGGCAGATTTCTAAAAGCGGCCATCAAGAACGCAAATTTCAATACGCGCCTTGTCTCGGGTTAAATTACTTAAACAGGAAGCTCGTACTTACCTGAAGAACCGATCGATATTTCACACTCCGACTTGCAACTGAAGTGGACCAGACATGCAGTGTTTGTCTCCCACCTTCCCGGGTGGGCATTTTCACCTACGCATACTGTACATAAAAGTTTGATGCTTAAGATATTATATTATAAAATTATACCTATCAAAGAAAACAATTAATATTTTAAAGAGAAAAGAACGTTCTTGCATCTGCTACCTACTACCCGCGTTTTAATCGGTTCATAAAACGAATCTCCACCTGCTAAGTACAATATGCTTGTAATTAATTACTGTCATGCTAGCAAAAACCTATAATTTTTTGTCACAGCAAACTCAACAAAGAAATCCGAAAAGAAATATTGTATGTAATTTTTTTTGTTAGATTATAGCTTAAACACCAAACTTTTAGGAAAGCTGCAAATTATAGGATTACCTATTCCAACTAGCCTCGAAAGAAATGTGTCACACGCTCATATTTCCATTAAAAATTAAAAAAACTTCTATATAACCAAGACGCGTGAAAATCTTTTCCAGATACCTCTCAAACCATGGCGAAGCTGGACGAAACAATCGTGAAGCACGTGAAAGTCAATAAATTTTTCTTAAGAATTGGTGGAATCTGGTCAGAAGATGTAAACTTGCTGGAAACGAAGTATTACTGGAAGTATGGCGTTATAGTGAACACTTGTTTCATAGGATTGTTCAATTTTTCGACTCTAATCAACTTCTTCTACATCTACGACGATTTGGAATTGACCACTTCAGCTGCTTACTTCTTCTTCATGAACATGATGGCCAACCTCAAAGCCGTTATGATGATGCGCAATTCCGTGCTGATCAGAAGTCTATTCTTGCGATTATGCAGCAAGGACTTTCAACCAAGAAACGAAAGGCAAAAGAAGAAATCGGATTCTTTTGCTTTTTCCTATAAAATGATTGAATATTCTTTTCTGATTTTGGCGGGCTTCCAGCTCGTTTTATGGATTTTCACACCGATCATAGACGGGGCTTATGGTCAACAATTACCATTCCTTGCTTGGTGTCCTTATAACAAGACAAGTGGATTTTTGTACGAACTCACTTATCTTCATCAGTCCATTAGTGTAATTTACATAGGAATTACTAACGTCAACGTGGATGGTTTTATCTGCGCGTTATTGGTTTATCTAGGAATCCAGTGTGACATCCTCTCAGACGTCTTGGAAAATATTTTTGAGTTTACTAAAATTCGACTTGAAAAGCTCGGCGAAGAAGAGAGAAGTGAAGAAGAGGTTTTAGAGGAACTAAACAATACTTTGCTGATTCACCACGAGTATCACAAAAAAATCTTAACGTGAGGCTTGAAAATTATTGTGTTAATATTTCCCCAAAAGTTTTGCAGCTGATGTGAAAAATGTCTTGGACGTTCCGATATTCTTTCAGTTCGGTGCGAGCGGAATTTCTGTTTGCTTGTCACTCTTTCAGCTTAGTGTGGTACGTAAATATTTTGTGAATTAGCCTGGAAAGAAACTTGCAGATACCGCCAGGAACTGGCAAGTTCTATTCTCTCTTAAACTATCAAATAGCGATCATTGTGCAGCTTTTCTTGTACTGCTGGTTTGGAAATGAAGTCATGGAAAAGGTAAGATTTTCTAAGCTATGTAAATCACTATAGTGAGGTAATTGCATCAGAGTCAAGAAATTCCTAGGGCGCTTTTCCGGTCTAGATGGCTGGACAATACGATGAACTTTAAGCAAAATGTGCTGTTCTTCATGTTGAGGACGCAGAAGCCCATACAAATTTTCGCCTTGAACTTTTTCATTTTATCCCTGGACATCTTTAAATGGGTAATTGTTTGACAAAAGTTTGGGAAAATATTTTTTTGAATTCTTGTAGATACTGAAGACGTCTTGGTCGGTTTTCACACTTCTGCGACGAACCAATAATTAAAACGATAGAATGTTATATTAGTTATTTTAAAAAGGCACTAATTCGTTGGTAGGTTCTTGTAGTAGGTAGTACTAAAACAGTAAAACACTAAATATGTATAGTTTTAATAGAAAGAAAGTGTATAGCCTTGCAATTTGCAATAATATATTTAGAAAATAGCGGAAAATAGCTAAATAAAAAATTCAAAACTTGCAAGTCTTCCATTCTTATGTATAGGTACATATGTATGATGTAGCAGTAGAACATGGGACCGTCTGCTTTCCATCTCTCTACCAATTGGTAACTGGCATTAAAAATGTCCCAAATCTCATTATATTCCAGTCATATGTAACGCATTTATGAATTACGATTTAAATAAAATAGGTACTTAGTATCGTATGTGCTTCTCCCAGGAAGCCCATTACACCACAATATTCAATAATCATATAACTGTTAAAGTCCATATTAGGTAGGGGAGAGTGGGGCACATTTGGCAGTGGGGCAGTATTTCCGCCCAAATTTCAACTTTATCATTCAAGCTTTATTCACATCTTAGCTTAAATGCTTAACTTCATTTTGTTCAATTTTAGCAGTGGTGTAGACAGATTTGTAGTTTTTGTGGAGTTTTTTCAATCTTTAATTTTTGTAGCGAGGCACATTTAACATGATCAAGTGGGGCCCCTTTGACAATGTATTATGTATGGGGATAATTTTATAAATTTTGTAATGGTCCAGTTTTCAACAAAATGGACAGTTATATATTGCAATAACCTACCAAGTGTTCAAAATGAAGCTTTTAAGGAAAATGCAGCAGAGAAGCGGCTGCAACCTCCCCATCGCGTGAATCTTCGATTTCTGTGTAGATAGTAGTCAATTCGACAGAAAAATTTTAGACTTCTCGTCTGTAACTAATTTCGGAATTGTCTGACAAATAACGACATCATCCATCACATTTCACAACATGTTCCTTTTAAGGTTAATATTTTGCCTGTGTTTTTGACAATAACTGCTGAAATCGCAGAAACTGTGAATACATTTTTAGAACCAGAATTTCATCGTCTTTCTAATGGCAACAAAAAATGAGGCCTAGTATAGTAGTCCAAATCCTGTAAGGTTATATGGCAGCAATAAAATTTGTAAATAATCCTAATAAGTCATTACCTGGGGTTCTCCCCGCAGCTTAAAATTTAAAGTTGATATGGCAAAAGGACACTTCCCGTGGACCAATTGCTTCCAAGAAGCCTTTCAGCTCTTCAATGGCTTGCCCAATTTCCATGTACCAGCCAAATCGTTTCAGTAGTTTGGGCTATAATGTGTTTTTGTTGTTATTACAAAAGTTTTATCTTTTGACCCAAAGGGCATTAAATGCAAATAAATTTTGTCTTATTTAAAACCAGAAAAACTTATTTTGGATGGTTTAATGAGAATAATTTTAAATTTAAAAATTGGTGTGCCAAAACGGCACTTTCCATCGGTCGACTAAATCCCAAAATTCTTCAACTCGTCAACGTGTAGTATAAGTAGTCCAAATCTTGGTAAGGTTATATGGCCCTCATAAAAATTTTGCATTGTCTGAAAGCTAATTGAGGGAACAATGGGCCAGCAGTGATGATAATGTAAACAAACCAGGTAAAGCTGGCAAGACACATTTGCCGAGCTGCCAGAATCGGACTCCAACTTAGCGCCAGTCGAGGCCGCAGCGATTATATACTATTCCAGCGCGTATCTTGTTCTATTTCCGTAATTATTTGATGTATTAATTGTAGGTATAGTCTTAATGAATTATTAATTAAATTAATTAATTTTTCTGGTGTTAATTTTATTTCATTGGGGAAAGAAATTTTGAACCCGGTCCTGCGAAGCTACCAAACGTGCAGTGCGGGAAAAACCCCAGATAATGCCCTATTAGAATTATTTACAAATTTTATTGCTGCCATATAACCTTACAGGATTTGGACTACTATACAATCCAATTTCAGTCAAATCGGTTCAGGGGCTTGGGCTGTACCGCGATTTTAATGTCCAATAAAAATCTCGAATTTTTAAGTTTTTGGTCAAAAGGGCACTGAGAGCGAATACATCTTTGGAAGCATAATTTGAAGGCCTTTTTATAGTGACGTGAAAATGGGGGTTTGCATTTAAAATTTAAAAGTTGATGTGCCAAAATGGCATTTCCGGTTGCACGATTGGCTCCAAAAGTTTTTGAGATCTAAGTTCGGCTATGAGATGCCTATGTACCAAATTTCAGCCAAATTTTCGACAATAAGTAAAATTTTTGATGAATTCAGGATTCACGAGAAAATACCTCGCAAATTAGAGTGGGCCATGGAATAGTTATGCTTAGTTAAGTTTTAGTAGATTGATTCAATAATCAAAATCAAGAGTGTCAGTTTCTATCCTCTGTGACTTGATTGTCAAAAAGTGACAGATCAAAATTGTTTCTATTGTCACATTGTCATTTTCGGCTTAGCCAACGTATATTGTAAGTAGACATATAATAGTATATTATTGACCAAGGTAAAAGATGCGAACTATTTTAGCGAGGGCTAAAATAGTCTTTTCTACCGTGGTGAATATAGTACTTTTTTCACTTACTAGCAAAAAAAACCGACTTCTCAGTTCAAACATAAGTCAATAATGCTACGTTTTAAAGCCAGTAGTCAAAAAAAAACCCTTTTTCTATTTTTTTTTAGGTTTTGGATTGTTGTTAAGTGGGTGGTAGATATTTCAATCAATGTAGCTCATGAATACATACATACAATACCGCCGGTTGGTTTCACATTTTAATTATGTAATAACATCCCGCCCAAGAGTCCCAACAAGACCGTAATTACGCGTTGCAAATATATATTATTGCTACTGCTAAAATTAGGTTTCTCAACTATTCCTAAAACACCCACCATGAGGGAAACTGCTCTATTTTTTTCACCCTTACTAGATGTAGGAATTAGGAATTGTGAATTGTATACTTCTAACTTTTTGAAGCAGAATAATTAAGAAAAAGGAGACAGAAATTGGAATCGAACTTGAACTGCTTCGACATAAGGAAATGGAGAAAGAACTTTATGCTATATTAAATGTGCTGAAAATGAGACATAGGGTGATGTGAATAAAGTGTTACAAAATGCTTAATCTTGAATTAATAAAGGATAAAAATCCAAGTTTTTCCTGCAGAAGAAAAAGATCAAACTAGAAGCAAAAGCTTTGTTACTGTTTATTCACATAATTTCGTCCTATTCGTTATGCTATCGCCCCGAAATTATTAAACATTTATCTTCCACAATTATTATTCAATGATCTAGCTCATAAATATGCCGTTGGATTATATATATTAACCCCTCCTCCAGGTGTTAATGAATCTTATAAGTCAGCAAGATGTTAAATTTCCTTAGTCAACAGCAACATTCAGAATGTCGAACACCATCGTGAAACACATGAAAATGAACAAGATTTTTTTGCGATTTCTCGGTGTATGGTCGGATGAGGAAGACATCCTGGATACGAAATACTACTGGAAGTATTCCGTCTATGTCGTCAACATATTCTTGATGGGGGTGTTGAATTTGGTGCAATTTATCAACCTCTTCTTCATCTTCGACGATTTAGAATTGTTCGCTTCATCCGCTTACGAGTTCTTCATGTGCATTATTGCTAGCTTCAAGTCTTACGTGATGATTCGAAATTCTGGCTTAGTTAGAGATCTGTATTTTCGTCTGCAAGAAGCTGATTTTCAACCTAGAAGTACAGCGCAAGAGAAAAAAACTAATTCATTTGCTCGAGCCTACAAAATAGTGCAGTTTACTTTCGTGGGGTTATCTGCTTGCTTGGTGGCTTTATGGGTAACCACCCCCATTATTGACGGGAATTACGGGTGGAAACTACCCTTTCTTTCTTGGTACCCGTATAACACTAAAAGAAGATTTGTTTACGAATTCACCTACGTCCATCAGTCAATCAGCATGTTTTTCATTGTTTTTACCAACGTGAACATCGATGGATTTATTTGCGTTTTAATGGTTTTCATAGGAATTCAATGCGATATTCTAGCGGATAGCTTGGAAAATGTTTTCGAGTTCACCCGTCTTCGACTGGAAGAAGGCGAAAATGAGAACGAAGAAAAGATTATGAACGAATTAAACACCACTTTGTGCAACTTTCACGAATACCACAAAGAAATATTGAAGTAAGCCGCAATTATGGCTTTCTTTTGATTTTTCGCAAAAGATTTGCAGGGGTTGTTAAAAAAGTGGCAGATCTTCCGGTATTTCTTCAGTTTGGGGCAAGTGGCATTTCCATCTGTTTGGCATTGTTTCAGATGAGCGTGGTATGCAAGCTTTTTACTTGCTTTTTGTAGTAAGTAACACTTTTATTTTAGGTACAACCTGGTACAGGGAGCTTCTTCGCTATTGTAATTTACCTGGTAGCAATTATTGTGCAACTGTTTCTTTATTGTTGGTTCGGAAACGAAGTTATCGAGAAAGTAAGTTAACTACATCTTTTGATAGTGATGTTACAATTAATCGAATTGTAGAGTGTGCAAATCTCCAATGCACTTTACCGTTGCAAATGGATTGATGCCAAATCTCTTTTCAAGAAAAATATGCTCTTTTTCATGCTGCGGACACAGAAGCCGATACAGATCTTTGCTCTGGACTTTTTCATTCTGTCTATCGATATATTTAAATGGGCAAGTCACTATTTGATATTTGGTCCTAATCGTAATGTTTTGTAATTTACAGATCCTCAAGTCCTCGTGGTCAACATTTACAGTTCTGCGTCAAACTAATAGGCGATAAATTTAGTGTCTCTGTTTAGTTGACTAAAAGTTGTAAGATTTCTAGCATTGTTAGTTCACTTTTTTAGAGAGTAAAGGTACACGTTGCAGGAGTTTTCTCCACTGCTCTCCTCGTTAAGAATTCACTAATTCCCTAGTTTTAAATCAGCACAAGAAAGGTCTCCAAATTCTAAATTCTAAAAATGAAGGTAAAAAACCTAAAATACGGTTAGGTACTTCCTAGGTCATTTTTCGCCAAATGTGGCAAGATTAATTCGAAGTTGGGCCCTCGAAAAATGTACTAAACAGATTTTAATTGATATCAAAAAAACAAACTTGCCGAATGACAGAGAAAAGAGTCTACTAGTGAAATAATCTTACCTAAGACCATTCGTGCATTGTAATTCATTCAATTTAAAAAATAAATAAGCACGAAAGCTTTATGCCCATTTGTGCCGTGTGAGTAAAATAAAAGAAGCTTGAACAAAAATAGTCGTTTCTTATTGCATTTTACCTCGGTAACAAGTTAAATATCATGTCCTGGTCAGTTATTAGTTATTACTAATTATGCACTTATTTTATTTTAATATTATTAATTAATGTTGTTTTGCTCATTATTTAATTTAAAATACACCAGTTTACTTAATTTCTCACTTTAACTCATCGCATAGGTAATTAGTTGGGTGCAATTATCTAGATTTGGAATAGGGGATAATTTGTACTTTTTTCTCTCTATTATTTACCGTTTAATAAATTATTTTATTTTATCAATTGTTATTTCGCTCTACCGCGAGATCGAAAGGATTTGGTTAACAATTTTTACCCTCGAGCAGTTTGCAACAATGTTTTTCGCATTTTAGGGTCCTATTTTTCAACCGCTTCTGATCCGTAGATTAGACCTTTTCAGTATTCCATTAAAATTGCATTGAAATCCGTTTTATTATTAGCGGTAAGATAAAAAATATTTCTCATTTATCTTTCATCAATAAATTGCTCTTTTAGGAAACGATATCGATAAGGCGGAATTTCTGAATAATAAAATAAGTAACGTAACTTGATTTCATGTTGTCTTATTCGTAATTATAGGCATTCTGTATTGGAGAACGGATTTTCCTTAAATCGCATGTTTATCTCAAAATAGGTCACCTTATTCTTGTGTTCTTAACAATCACCGATTTTTTTTTTATTTAGGTACAGGCTCTTGAACGTTAAGCTAGATCCATCCTATGCTTTGTAACAAAACACGTTACATAACAAAGTTATAAATCTTCTACCAGAAAATTAGAAGAATTTTTACATAAATAACGCGATTTTTCTTCTCATTCTGTAATAAGTTTTCTGAATCGAAGGAAAACCGACAAAGAAATAACATTTTTTCCTTTCTTTCTCTAGAAAAATGTATGTAACATTGTTATTGTGATTATTGTGATAAATCAATAAATCCGAGAAAATGTATTTGATCTGATGGTTTAATGTTCATGACACGAACCACAACAGCGGGACAAAACCTTTATAAAATGCGATAAGTGCAACCCTGCTAAGTACCTAATTTGTACCAGTTGATCAAGAAAATTTAAAATCAAGAAGGGCGCGAAAGTTGAACGGTATGTCGAGACTTTACTGAGACTTGCGGACAGAATTACGTCTCAACCGGCAGAACCTTTGAAGTGCTAATTTTAAGACAAGATTAATGCTTTATGCAACCCCCCTCCCCCGACAATAGTTTAAGGGCGGATTGCATAAAACATTTCTTCCTTCAAAAATTCTATAGAAAGAAATTTTCAGTGAGTGTGTTTTACATTCTCAAAATGAGAAAATCTTTTGACTATCCAAATTCCAACCCAACCAATAACATTTGAACAACGCCAACAAAATTTTAGAACCCTAAAAAAATGTACTCCAAAGTTTTGACGCTAAGTACTAAACAAAATTACGTCTCAACCAGCAGAATCTTTGAAGTGCTAACTTTAAGACAAGATTAATGTTTTATGCAACCCCCTCCCCCAACAATAGTTTAAGGGCAGATTGTATAAAACATTTCATCCTTCAAAAATTCTATAGAAACAAATTGTCAGTGAGTCCGATTTACATTCTCAAAATGAGAAAATCTTTTAGACTATCCAACCCAACCAATAACATTTGAACAACGCCAACAAAATTTTGGAACCCTAAAAAAATGTACTCCGATTTTCAGAAACTTTTTTTAGCATCTTTTAGATTTTCCGCAACTTTCGCCGATTTTCTTAATTCGCGATTTAGTGCTAGTCTACAAAATAATCTTCCCTGTGGTTAATCCCTCGTGCGCCACTAAACGAGCGTATAAAGTTACCGAACGTATGTAATGCATATCATATGTATCAATCATTACGTAAAACCGATCGACCGTTGGTGGTGCATACATCCAATAATAATTATTGTCAATTTAAAAAAAATAAATGTAATATTTTTTCACCATTCTTTAAAAGACAACAAAATTTGGTCCTTCGAGCCGGACGTCTGGAGAAGCAGGAAGCCTCGAGGAAGTCAATTTCTTCTATTTCAGGCAGAAATTTAAGCAAACATCTGAAACATATGTTACTATCAAAAGGCAAAATATTGATGATGATGATTTTTGGGTATGTATAGGTACCTACGATATGACAATATTGGAATGTAGAAATTGTTTGTAAGGGATTCATTTTCTCAGTACTAGATCTACTACCTAGTAGATAGGTACAATCATTATTATCAATACTTATTATATGTTTAAAATAACTTATCAAGTTTTAGGTACCTACTATTAAAGAAAAAATTGATATTTCTGGTGCCGTTTGCACAGAGTAAAGATGCCTTTCCTTATTTCGAAAAAATCAACCAACAATTCTAATTTGCAGAGTTTTTACTTCAAAGGTTCTTGAAATTGAAAAATAATTTCCCACTAAAGAAAATTGCTCAAGAAGAAAGTTATTGCAAATCACTCATCAATTGCCCGATCGTCGAGTTGCCTTCATTGCCATACTGTACTGATGGCGCTTAACAAAACAGAAACCGGTCTGCAGCTGTCGGGAGGGCGATTCAATCACCAACCATTGTTTTCGTCTTTGGCCAATTTCGACTAGACACGTTCTTGGCCTTATGCTAGCTCGAATAAGAATCCTGCAAATCTTTTGTCAACTTCGCATTTGATTTGAAGTCCGCGGAAGATTTTGCACATAAAATAGACCCAAGATAAATTAAATTAAAATTCAACGTAAGATTTAAGTTTAGGCTATTACCAGATCCTCGCAATGATGCAGAACTACAAAACCCTTAAAACATATTCACCTTCAGATCAATAAGTAGTTGAAATAAAATATAAAATAAAAGATTTACGACCACACTCGCTCAAATATTTAAATCCTGCCCCTAAACGAAAGGAGAATATTGAGTAACTTTCAGTAGCTCACCAGCAGCCATGGTGGAAACTATCAGAAGATACGTAGGCCTCAACACCAAAGTCATGGGAATCCTAGGAGTTTGGTCCGAAGATGCCGATTACTGGGAGACCAAATATTACAAAATCTATGGATCCTTCGTCTATTTAACCTTTGTTCAAGGCTTCAACTTGGCTCAATTCATCGAGTTCTTTTTTATCTACGACAATTTGCAATTGGTCGCTTCTTCGGCGTACATTTTCTTTCTTTGCTGCATGGCTGGGGTAAAATCCCACACCTTCCTCAGTAAATCTGTGGAGGTCCGGAGATTATATTTACACCTGGACAAGGAAGAATTTCAGCCAAGAACAGAGGAGCAAAGGAAGAAGGCTGATATTTTTGGAGAATTATTTATGAAGCTCTATAATACTTTTTTGGCAACTGGTTTAATCCTGGTGGCTTTATGGATGGCAGGACCTGTAATTGATGGCACTTTGGGAACTGAGGTCCCTTTCACGGCATGGTACCCCTACGATTACAACCATAATCCATTTCTGTATTACATGACGTACATCCATCAAAGCATTAGTATCACTTACATTTCTTGGATAAATCTTAACATAGATTCTTACATGGCTGCTATGATGATGTACACAGGAATTCAGTGCGATATTTTGGCAGATAATCTTAAAAATATCTACAAATTGACTACTTTGAGGTTAAAAGAGAAAAGTGAAGATGTCAACGAGTTAAAAATTTTAAGTGAATTAAACAATACCCTACTGATTTGTCACGACTCCCATAAGAGGATATTGAAGTACGTAATGCCAAAATAGTTCTTGTTTTTGAATTAAAAATGTTTAGATTTGCAGAAGACGTGAAGAACTTACTCAACCTTCCTATATTTTTACAATTTGCTGCTAGTGGAATTTCGATTTGCATGTGTCTATTTCGTCTAAGTGTTGTGGGTAGAACAGAATTCTTTTACGGAAATTTAAAACCAACAGTTTTAGACTTCTCCGACTTCAGGGGTATTCTGGCCAATCCTCGTCTATTTTCTTGCACTATTTCTGGAGTTATTCTTCTACTGCTGGTTTGGAAATGAAATTATAGAAAGGGTAAATTAAAGAAAAATACTTCAAAAGCTATTTGTATTTTTTTAGAGCTGCGGCATTGCTAAGGCATTATTCGAGTGCGATTGGGTGGATTCCCCTCAGATTTTTAAGGAAAATATGTTGTTCTTCATGCACAGAACGCAAAAGCCTATTCAGATGTACGCCGTTAATTTGTTTGTTCTGTCAATGGATACTCCGAAATGGGTAAAATCTTTAATTAATTTAATATTTTCAGTAAAGTTTCGCAGATTTTGAAGACTTCGTGGTCAGCTTTTACAGTTTTGCGTCAAATCAATAACAAACCTTAAGAAGATACAAAGAAGGTGTTGGGGTATTGAATTGCACACTAGCTGAATAAATAAATCACAATGCATTCAAAAATGTTTTCTTTTTAATGCGTTAAAACATTGATCAATACGAAGATGGAAGAAAATGTATACACTGAGTAAAAAATTTTTAATTATTATTGTCAGTCAAGTAGTAAAAGCGCTTTGCATAAACTTTCTTCCACCTTAAAACAATTCCTGAGTAGTACCTCTAGCACAGAAAAAGGAATATGTAATTTGATCTATATTTCAAGGTGTTATGCCAACTTAAATGCCGAGTATAGATACCTAAATAAATTTTAAAAAAAGAAGACAACTTAGAAAATAAAAACGAAATAATGATATCAGTATTAAGTTTTGAAATGAGAGAAAAAAAGGTGAAATAGATACTGAAGAAAGAACTGTTCAAATAAATTTAATGGGAAAGAGAGAGGAGAAGATTTATATGAACAATGAAAAGAAGAAATGAAGAAGATGCAAAAAGAAAGCGGAAAAGAATCACAACGGCTTTCTTGGAAATAATATCAAATGATAGGTGAACAGGTGGAAATTGAATTGAAAATTGAATTGAATTGAATTGAACAAAAATTACAGAATGAAGGAAGCGATTAAGCTTGAAACTACGTAATTAGATAAAGAACAAAATAGAACAAAATAGATGATGACGATAGCAGATCGATTGGAAAAAAGACAAACTGCATAATTTATCCGGAGAAGAAAACAAAGAGGAGTAGATAAAGAGGAAATGTAATAGAGTGTGACGTAAGCTTTTGCTATAGTTTTGTACTTGTCTTTAGGAAGAAATTTTCTACCTTTTAAAAGTGCTCTCTTATCCCAAATTGAGAGGCAATTACCTGACAACCACAGCTCTAATTGGATAAGATCTCCCAGCTTGCTGTTAGCTGAGTATTGATATACTTAAGCTTAAGCTTACACTTTAATAATTCCATCTAATGTATTACTTAAAAAATTCACATTCTAAATTAATAACCATTTTTCGAAATTTCAAAGCCTAAATTCCAACCCTAAAATAGCATTTTAGTCTCAATCGCTACCATTAGTCAATTTTATCATTTAAAGAAGTGATTTCGTTTGCTTTCTGCAGTGTTAAGTACTTTTTAACTTCAGACGACCAACATAAAAATGGGAGGTTACTGCAATCAGTCCAAAATGCAAAATGAAATGGAATGCCAGGTGTATTTTAGGGTATTCGGTAAATTCGTCGCCAGCAATTCGTCGCTGACAATTCGTCTCTAGCAATTCGTCGCCCCAGGAATTCGACGCCTCAACAATTCATCGCCAGCAATTCATCGCTGCTGCAATTGATCGCCTACTTATTTCGTCGCCCTAACAATTCGTCGCCGCAACAAGTCATCGCCAAGGAAAAAAAATGCCGCGTATATTATAAATTTTATTCTTACAATGTTCAATTATTTCTTGACAAACTTTAGTAAAGGTCCGTTCGTTGTATCTAGTCGTAAATTTTACAACCCTGTGGTTAAGTACCTTCAATTTGTGAACAATGGAACACTAATATTGTCAAGTAAACAGATGGATACCAGTGGCTCCAGGGCCGGGCTAGCCAAGCTCGACCCTTCAAATAGTTACGGATTGCTGAATTATTCACTATTTCTGAATTCAAAAATATCAGGGTGAAATTATTGATTGAAATAGCGGTAGGCAAAACACTTGATGTTTTTAAATACTATTTCACAAAATATTTGTGAAATATTTGAAGACAAGTGTTGTGTTAGTGTTTTCAGTTGCAAGGTATATATCAGGGTGATTTTCAACTTTTATGATAAATCCGTTGAACGCTTTTGCTAATTTCTTGGAAACTGTTCCATTAAACTGCCATTACCGACGACAGGTAAGCTGAGGCAAAAGTGGGGTAAGGTAGGTACTCAATAATGTTATATGTATAATAAAATATTATAATAATTATAAAAATAATTCTGAACTTGGGATTAAATTTCCTGAATACGTCCCCTAAAATTTGCCAGGTTGGTTCTACCTCACTAATTGTTTCATTGTGCAGGTATTAATACCCGCTGTGAGTCAAACCCTTCTAATGACGTTGTAAAATTTATGACTAGATACAACGAACGGACCTTTACTATACGATAATTTCTTTCTTGGAAGTATATTTTTGTATAATATCCTGCTTAAGTCGTTAAATGACTAGAGAGACGCGACCCTAAATAATTTCCGAGAAAACCCCAGGTACCTGCCTTTCTGTGATCGTTTTCTGAAGAAATAAAGTTTGCAGAATATGCTAAACATGATAACATGCAAAACCATTCGTTTCTTATGCATTTTTTTCCTTGGCGATGAATTGTTCCGGCGATGAATTGCTGTGGCGACGAATTAAGTCGGCGACCAATTGCTGGCGACGAATTGTTGTGGCGATGAATTGCTGGCGATGAGTTGTCGAAGCGACGAATTGCTGGGGCGACAAATTGTATTTTAGCATATTCATAATCCCTTTAGAAGCTTTTGTTTATTTTCAAACGTCACATAAAAATTATTTAAATGACTGTGTTAGCAAGGTATAATCGTCATTTCTATGACACCAACTTTAGCGGAGTGTTAAACTCCGGGGGAGTTTAAGTTCATCATTATTTGCAATTTTGCAAAGTGTCAAAGTGACGCGCAACAAACGTGAGTAGAAAATTTTCGATTTTTTCGTTTGAAAATAAAATATTGTATTTTATTCGGAGTTTAAGCGACATTATGTGACTCGTCTGAATTAATTCGCCTCGCTCCGCTCGGCTTTTAAACTTCCATACTCCGTCCCATAATGTCTTACTTAAACTCCTAATAAAATAAATATCTATTATCCATAAAATAGTGTGGCTCTTGGTCAGCGAATAAAAAATGATTTTTGAAAAAAATTGGTCTTGCTGTAAAGGCTTTTAGGAAGCTACAGTGTCATTTTAGTTGTTTCCTTATGTAGGTGCACTCAGGAGAAAAAGTAATGGCCCTAGACCGCTCACAATATGGATAGATTCTCACAAGCCTTATTAAAAAATTAAGATTGAACGTGAAAACCTCCTTATTCAAAGTCAAGTGGGATACAAGCCTTCACAAACCTATCTTGAGTGTCTTTTTTCTAAAAGTCTGTCGACATTGTTCGCGGTCGAGGGACAAGACTTTATCTCCTGACGGTATAAGGTGTTCAAAATTAATTTACAGAATTTGAGATTTTTTACTTTTTAAATGTAGCACCTATTGTATTTTTCGACAGTGTACCTAATGTTAGGTACCTACCTAGAAGTTGTTAACAAATATTTTGGTGCTACAAACGTTGGTTATGTCCATTCCTTTTCGATTTATCCTCAAATATTAAAATTTTTCTTGTTTATAAATAATTTCTACTAAATAAACACCCAAACTAGGATGTAAATGTTCAAACTGTTCTCTATTTTGATTTATAAATAATTTGTTTTTTAAAAGACATTAATATTGCCTACCTACCTTTAACTCAAGATTAGGAGTCAGGACTAATAATAGGCCATTGCAGTATGTCACAAATTTCTTTATTATTGGTATAATACGAAAAATAATAAAATTTTATTAAGATCCATCGCCTTTGTTTTAGAGTTTATTAAGTATTCCACTTCAAAAAGCAATTTTTAAAAAATTATGACATTCTAATATGTGAATTTGACATTGACGAAATCGAACAGGAATTAAATGGACAGGTTAGCCCGAACTTTTCGTGAGGACGTAGCTCATACACGTCAGAGTTCATTTTAAAAGATCTTTCAATCAGAACAATTATTCAAAGGTACCGTAATCCCCCATTGTATATGATACAGTAAATATACAAAATGTCCTCCGGTTTAAATCACAAATTAAAAAGACCTCCTTCACTTCACCTTTCTTTTCTTCGTTAAACTTCATTTGAAATTGCGAAAAGGTTGAATACCTAGTTTTGATTTTGAAATTTTAAAGTAATATTTCAATTAATTCCAAAATTTATATATAAGTCTGACCAATGAATGCAAAATGCTTAGGTATAGCAGGGACCAAGTTATAGTAAGGCCCTCAGGCAGCGGCAATTAGTATTCCGCTGGCACTATCCTTTTGTTTGCGGCAGACTAAACAACCCTATCGTAAACAAGGTGTCAATAGATGGACAGGGGTGGGCTTGTTCACCACGTGTTGGAAAAGCCGCTCAGGTAATAATTTATTATTAACATGATTTTGTTGGACTAGTGAACGAAATGTCGAGGAAATGCCTTTTTACTAGTGGGTAGCTTAGAGCATACCTGCCGTAGATGATTATTTTTAATAAAAATACTTCGCATAACTAAGAGGCAATCGTCTCTGTTCTTAATGTGGCCCTGTGTCTTACCGGAATGGCAAGGAATTGTAAATAAAATTAGTGCGAACCAGCTGCGAAGTTAACAATCCGAAGTCAGGTCAACTTACAATATTTTGGCCGCTGCTATATAGGTTCATTCTTATCCTTAAAAAACTTGTGTCTTTATGAAAAGTGTTCTCGGAAGATAAGGCAAACACCCCCGAAAATCTAGGAAAAAAAGAGAAAAGATTATCAAATTCATGGCCCGCAGAGGCTTTATTTCTTCATCTCACATAACTCAGAAGTTGTTTCTTGTATTCCTGCTGTACAGCTTAGAAATGTGAAAATATGCCCAGCTAGAACTGAATATTTTGCTGGCCGCCTAGCGTTCGATTCGAACAGCAGTAAGCTGCACGGTCTCTGTTACCGCCTGGTCCATATACGACCAGGTAAATATTCAGTATGGGTGGGCATTTTCATATTTCTAAGCTGTATCCAAGTGGAAAGCATAATTAGGTTGCCACATGCTACATGGTTGATGGACTTTTTGTATTTTTTTGAAGTTCAGTAGGACAGTTATTCGAGTTCTTCTGGTAGGTAAGTATATTCCTGGAATTGCTGCAAGACATGCCTTTATTAGATACCTATATAAAGTAGTGTACTGAAATCCTAGAAAACCTAAAGACTAAACTGGAGCTAAATACAATGAAAACTTCACTTTCGGTTATTAGTTTGACGCAAAACTGTAAATGTTGACCACGAGGATTTAAGTATCTGTAATTTACAAAATATTAAGATCTGGATATATCAAAGAGTGACTTGCCCATTTAAATACGTCGACAGACAGAACGAAAAAGTCCAGAGCAAAGATCTGTATCGGCTGCTGCGTTCTTAGCATGAAAAAGAGCATATTGGTCTTGAAATTGGGCTTGGCGTCTACCCATTCGCAACAGTAAATTGACTTGGAGATTTCCAAACTCTATACAATTCGATTAATAAAAGTAAAAAAATAGATAGATACAGGGTGTCCCGAAATTAATGGTCAAAACTCTACCAGTAGACTTTTCTATGAAAAATATGAAAAAAAGTCCCTATGAACATATGTCGAAAAATAAGTCCTAAGGGAGCTAAGGCCCCTTAAAGGGGCCACTTTGAAAGTGTTTTTATCTAAATATCTACAAAAGGGTTAAAGATACCAACGTGAAATTTGGTATTTTTACTAAGTCTGAACTGAATTTACTACAGTGGAGAAAATTTTAAAATTTTGATCATAAGCGTCTCGTACAGGGAGGGCTTAAGACTAAATTTACTCAAACATTTTTGTAAGTAGTTTTTTCTGAAATTTGATTCCAGAATCTAAAATTTTGAGGTTTTTTAAGTCATAATAGATAGAATACGCCCTTTTCGAAAAAAAATGCCCTTTCATTGGTTCAGGGCTCCAAAATTTGTGACAGAAGACGTCAAAATATCGTAAACAAGTTCATAGCCTTAGCTCCCTTAGGATTTATTTTTCTAGATATAGACTTTTTTTCATATATTTCATAGAATAATCTACTGGTAAAGTTTTGACCACAAATTTCGGGACACCTGTATATGACTTACCTTTTCGATAACTTCATTTCCGAACCAACAATAAAGGAACAGTTGTATAATAATTGCAACCAGATAAATTAAAACAGCCATGAAACTAGCACTGCCGGGTTGTAACTAAAATAAGAAAATTACCGAAAAAACTAATAAAAAGTACGTGCCACGCTCATCTGGAACATCGCCAAGCAGATAGAAATGCCACTTGCCACAAACTGGGTGAATATAGGAAAATCTGCGACTTTCTTGACAGCACCTGCAAACCTTTTGCGAAAAATTGCAGGAAAATCACAATCGATGTTTACTTCAATATTTCCTTATGATATTCGTGACAGTTGTACAAACTAGTGTTTAATTCTTTCAAAATCTTCTCTTCATTCTCACTCTCGTCTTCTTCCAGTCGACGGCGGGTGTTTTCGAAAAGATCTTGCAAAATATCCGATAAAATATCGCACTGAATTCCTATGAAAACCATTAAAACACAAATAAGTCCATCGATATTCACGTTAGTGAAAACAATGAAAAACATGCTGATTGACTGATGGACGTATGTGAATTCGTAAACAAATCTTCTTGTGGTGTTATAAGGGTACCACGAAAGATACGGGAGTTTCCACCCATAATCCCCGTCAATAACGGGGGTAAATGCCCATAAAGGCACCAAACAAGAAGATAATCCCACAAATGTAAATTGCAGTATTTTGTAAGCTAGAGCAAATGACGTTGCTTTCTTCTCCTGCGCGGCATTTCTAGGTTGAAAATCGTCCTCCTGCAGACGAAAATACAGATTTCTAACTAAACCGGAATTTCGGATCATCAGATAGGATTTGATGCTAGCAATAGAGCACATGAAAAACTCGTAAGCGGACGCCGTGAACAATTCCAAGTCCTCGAAAATGAAAAAGAGGTTTATTAATTGTACCAAATTCAATACCCCCATCAAGAATATGTTTACGACGAAAATGGAATACACCCAGTAGTATTTCGTATCCAGAATGTCTTTCTCATCAGACCACACACCCAGAATTCGTAAAAAAATTATGTTCACTTTCATATGTTTCACGATGGTCTTCGACATGGTGACTGCTAAGATCTAAGTGGACAATCTAAAATTCTTGCTTTTCTTATGCTTTTGCGAGAGGGGGTTACCGAATATATAAACAAGCGGCATATTTATGAAGCATATCATCTAATAATTATGGACGATAAATAATAAGTTCGGTCGTAACAACTAACAACGTGTTCTTAGGAAAGCAACATG
Source organism: Pycnomerus fuliginosus (assembly GCA_963924575.1). Taxonomy (NCBI): domain Eukaryota; kingdom Metazoa; phylum Arthropoda; class Insecta; order Coleoptera; family Zopheridae; genus Pycnomerus; species Pycnomerus fuliginosus. Next base: position 42,627,206 of record OZ004619.1, on the reverse strand, counting down.
CAAGGGTGAACAAACCAGATGGGTTACTTAAGGTTTAACAAAAAAAAATATTTTTAGTAGGTAAGAAAATAGGAAAAAGAAATAATGTTGAATTTAGAAGAATATTAGAACTTGCGGGAAATTAGAAAAAAAACTTTAAAATTAGATGTTTGTCAGCATTATCTACCTATTTCTCATAGCACTTTCTTGTCTTCCTTAGGTCGTCCAAGCATCGCAGGTTCCTGTTTCTGCTACCTCAAAATGTGGACCATACTGTACCATCAACAATTTTATGACCCCCCAAGCGTTAATTTGGCCAAATTCGCGCAATTTCGTTTTTTTTCAATAACAAATTTTGCTCTTTTCGATAATGATTAACTTTTTCAGTTTTTCAACCCCACTCGCAACATTTCAACCCTCCAAAGCCTTATTTGCACCTATTTTACTAAATTCGCCCAATTTCGTTTTTCTTCGGACATAAGTTGAACTCATATGGCTTTATGTTTACCTTTTTAACTTTTTCCACCCCATTCGCAATATGTCAAGAGGTCTGACTGAGTGAATCTGAGGCTCAAGGCCAAAAGAGAGGGCAAGACGTGAGGAAGTTTCGGACGTATACAGTCGTGGCAAAAAGTGACTAAAAACTAAAGCGATTTAATTTCTTTGTAATAATGGTGATAAGGTCAATAATAGGGTCGAAAACCTTAGATGTAGACACCATTTTTTCGAAAAATGTTATTTTAATAGCGATAAGCTTCCTTGACCTTGTTGTTCTATTGCGATAAATTGGAGCCTTCAATCGATAGAACCTACCTTTAACGATAACCTGATCATATGGTTGGTTCGTGATCTTACGTTTACAAATTCTGTGAAAAAGTAGAAGTTTCTACCATCTCCGGGACTGCTAATTTTTGTGGTAAAGTGAAATGGGGAGGTTAAAACTACGAGGTTTTGAAACTTTTCAGATTTTGCATTTTACTATTTACCTACCTAACACTATTCGTCAATTCAAAGCCACGTGACTAATGTAACCAATATCAATGCAAAAACTTTGACTATCAGTAAACGCAGTTTCAGTCGATAAAAGCAAAACACTTACCTACCTCTACCTGTTCTCTATTCTCGCTTTTCAGCTTTGGCAGCGATTCTTGCTCCGCACCTATTAGGATCGCATGTTTACAGTAGGAGAATGGATCGTTAAACGGCGGCCGTCTTAATATTTCCACAAAATTTCAATCAAAGACAGACCGATATTTTTCTATGCACTCCTGCTAGCTAAGGAGTGTGATCGCTGTTCTAAGCACCTTAGTATTTTGTGCAAAGAGGTATATGTATGTTATAATTATTAGTTGATGTATGTAAGGCGTATGGGCTATGGTATCGTATATGACAAACACATATTTTCATTCTTAAGGGCTTGAGGGCTACTTCTGGAAAGCTGCACGTTGATCGACCTTAAACCCCCCCATCCCCATGTCTCAAAATTCTATTATTTCTTCTTCTTATGTAAACCAGTAAACCAATGAACTTTAGGATCTTTCACAATAAGGGTTTCTAGTATAAGAAGGTCCTTCTCTAATCGTGACGTCGTCTAGCGCACTACGACGTAATTGGTGCTTGAGCTCAGGTGGTACATTTCCTATTGCGTGCTAACTTGCGTGTCTAACAATTTATCTCTCTTTATACGCGCCACCCCTGCAAGCGTACTATGTGCAGAAGCCACGCGCACTTCTTCCGTCTTTTTATACTAGAAACCCTTATTTGAACTACTCAGCATTAGTTCTACAGGGACCTGCAGGCCTAAAGGTACCATTTTTCAAAATTACTGAGAAGGCAACCGATTTTATTGCAGAAATAACTTATTTTATTAAAAATCCCGTCATTTTGCAAAATGATTAGTAAGTTAGTATAGGCTGTCTTTTTCCAAAAAGCGGGATTTTTGAATATGCCTACTATATGTGTATTCCAGTGTAATGTGTACAGTCCAATATGAGTGTTCTATGAAATATTACTTTCACTTTACTTAGGCAGAGATAATACAAACAAACGTGTACACTGTACTCGTTTTTTCTGATCACGATGATACCTACTTAAGGACCACAAGCCACGACCACGTATCTCAGGAAATAAAAGCTTTTTGTAAAGTATTAACTTTAAAAAAAGCCAGCCAATAAATCCTACAAGGGTGAATAATTTTTTAAGAACAAAATTCGAAGAATTTTCATAGAGAGGTGGAGATGATGGAGATGCCAAAAATATACGGGTTTACATTTAAAATTTCAAAGTTCTCGTATTCTCCAGACCCGAAAAAGTAAAGAACTGCCTTTGTCTCGATTTTGGGGCAGTTGCAGTAACTGCAGTAACCCTTTTTCATTTTAAAGGGGGAGGTTAAAATAACTGGTTTTAGTGTAAAGCTTGCAAAAACTAGAAATTATTTTACTTACCTACCATACATAACCTAACCTTACACAACACTTTAGAAGTTGATCTGAATGCAAGCTTCAGCAGCGATTTTCACTCCGCATTCATTAGGAGTTCATATTTCAATAGAAGTATGCAGTAGGTTCCGTTCAATCATCATTTACATACTTCCATTATCTTATCCTCTCCTGTTAGGTGAGGAGCTAAGAATCAGCGTTAAGATACATAAGAACCAGGCTAGGTTAATTATTAATATATTACTATTTAGGCTCCCTAACAAAAAATTGACGCAATAATTAAAAAAATGGGCAGCTACGGAAGCGGCTGGAACCTCCCCACTTGGTGAATGTTCCAATCCTATCACCAATATCAAGTAAATTTTACAATTTACTATACCAAACCTAAGGTGTTTTCTGTGATTTTTCTAAATTATGCGATCTTTTGCCAAAATGGCACTAAGCTTGAATAAAATTTTGAAAATACAATTTGAAAACTTTTCATGTGCTGATAGAGAAAATGCGAGTCCATTATTCAAGTTTCAAAGTTGATATGCCAAAATGGCACTTGCCGTTTGCCGATTGCCACCAAAATTAAATCAGCTCTTCGGCGGGTAACGGTATCCCTACCTACCAAATTTCAGCCAAATCGACCCAGCAGTTTGGACTGTAGCGTGTTATTTAATGTTTCCTCGAAACTTCGAATTTTTCGATTTTATGCCAAAAAGGCGCTAAGTTTGCGGATTTGCAACAAAATTAACTGGGCTCACCAGAAGGCCAACACTAACCTCCATACCAAATTTCATTAAAATCCGTTCGGTAGTTTCCGAGAAATCGTGCTCACATACATACATACGTACACACGTACGTACATACACACAGACATTTTTTAAAAACCACTTTTTCGTGATCCTGGGACCTTGAAACGTAAAGATCTGGTGTTATCTCAATTTCGAATTTTGGAGTGATTGCAATAACCTTCCATTTTTATATGGTTGTGGGGAGGTTAAAATGTAGTAATTGTCCAGCAAGATTACTTTTCCTGCCCAAAAAAGTTTGATGTTATTTTAAAATAAAATTTTTTAATTTTGTTGCTAGATTTACCACGGATTTACCAATTAAACTACTACTTTGAGAACCGAAAAAAGTGATGCTTGTTCCCAAAATTTTAAATGCATGAGAGTAAAATGAACAACAGAACTACTTAAGTACGCAATAAATTAATTACATGTAACACAACAGAAATAAAATCATCTCTCATGTGGGCAGATCATGAGGGGTTGAAAACATGAACCTATAAATAGCTGCAATTTTTCAACGAATTGATTGATGTAGTGAAATTGAGAACACAACTTTATTTAGAGCATGCGGGGTTGAAACGTGCATGAAACCCAGTAATTTCGCACAGAGAAGCAAAATCTGTTGCAGTTGTGAAACTGTGAGGTGGTAATACATCATCTTCGAGAAAGAAAAAGTGAATTTTAGGAGAAATTTATCGAAGTGTTTGAAATTTAGGGGTGAAAACTCAACTGTTTACTGAATACCTACTGTAGGGTTAAAATTAATACCATCATTCGATTGCCTTCAGTCGATAGTACAAAAAGATTATGGACAAACTGTAATTTACTATGATAGTGTTGTAAATATTTAAACGGAATGATGAATTTTTAGGGTTAAAAAACTCAATTTCTATTCGGGTAAATAACACTTTTTTGCCTTTTTCAGAATATGTGAACACTCGCTAATTTTACTTAACTACAACTGCAGTTAATTTTCAACCCCTTCGCCTTTTCATCCCACTTCACAACTTTTAACCTCCTCCCCCAGCGTTAACTTTGCGCAAAATTCGCGCAATTTTATTTTTCTTCGGTAATAATGCTACCCATTTGGATTATGTTTACCTTCTTCACTTTTCCAAGCCCATTCGCAATATTTCACCCCCCAAAAGCTAAATTTGCATAATTGGCTTATTTTCGTGTAATTTTCTGCCAATGCACATTGTTTGTTTCATAGAACTGATGGAAGACCTGGTTAGATTTTGGGCCAAATAGGTCCACGGAAAGTGCCAAACCCAAATTTTTTAATACCTACTGCATGTACCAACAAATCAACAATTCGCCTTTTTGACACATCTGCTGTCTGATTTTCCATCAATGTGGTAAATACCTACAGGATACTTACATACATCGCTTTTTCTCTTATTATTATTGTCGATTATTGTTAATAATTAATTGTTAAAACAATTTTTCAAATTATTGTCGCTGAAACTTGCCAGTCTAGTGTGTAGGTACTCGGCTGGACCAGCCCAGGGAAATGCGGCCTATGGTTTAGGGGAGCTATTTATTTTATAATAAATGCCTAAAAAATTCTCCACTAGAAATCCCCAATTATTACTATTATTCTTAACGCCGATTCTCAGCTCCTCGTGTATCAGGAGACCATAAGACCATGGAAGTACCTTAATGACGTTCGTTGAGAAAATAGCATAATAATGGTGGAAGCGGTCAACGCATCATTTGCTGCTTCTATTTTCGTATGCATTCCTGATAGGTACGGAGCGAAAATTGCTGCTAAGCTTCATCGAGGATAATAATAATATTGGGTAAACCAACTATACTTTATTTTATCGATTTAGAAAATAATGCTAGATTGCTATCTAATTAAGAGGAGGGTTCTGGCTGCCAAAATAGAGTTTTTGCCCCCTTGCCCAAAGGGTGGTATTTCTCAAAAAATGAATAACACAACACCTTTAGTTATCGAATATCGTGAACTTCGATTAACACTACTTATTCATTCATTTCGAGAATTGTTTGATCAATATTTTCCCTAAAGTAGGTTCAAGTGTACATCTACAGATAAAGAGAAAATGCGTATTCCTGCAACTATCAATAAAAACACATTAATTGCTTATAGTGGTCCTGCTCAAAGAACAACAAAAGGCAACTTACAAAGTTATAACTTACAATGGAGTGACAATAAGATTCCAAAATGCTTGCGCGACTTCTGCATCGAAGCCATCGCGTCAAGATGGGAAGGTGAGTGTTAAAATTCCCTTTTGCCTCTTATATGTGCAAAATTCTATAGAAAATCCCATACTGGAAGAATTAAAAGTGATAGACGACAGATGTTTCTTGCTAGAAAAACTACCAACGACTCTGCCTCTTCCCTTAACTGTACTAAAAATAAATGAAGACGTCTATTGGAAAAAATGCTTCTTAGAAAAATGGCCTAAATTAATCCCCAAGAACGTACCAAAAGAAATTCATATAACTGACGAAAATAGTGCTAAAAATCACAGTAGGAGACAAAGTACTAATAACTTCAAATCAAAACGTTCTTCGCAGGAAAAAAGAACGTGGAAGGAATGTTTTGTGGAAATGCACGCGAGGGAATATTTAGAGAAGCTTAAACCAGAAGAATATAATCCAGAAGAGGCAAGTTTGATTTTTAACTCTTTTTTATTGGTTTTGTTCATTTTAGATTAAAAAACTGTGTGATTTGACTGGACAGTATGTAAAATTTTTGAATATTCGCGAGCTTCAATGCTCCGAAACTTCTTCTAGCAGGGTTCCTTTAAATTCCGTACTTACAGGTTTTCAAAATTTGAGCGAAATTTCACTGTGTTTTAATCAGGTAAATTACGCCTTTCCTGTTTTCTTAGCTAACTTCTATCGTTGAAGACGTACGTGGGTGAAGGATTTTCTTGGAATATTTTGCGTTTACCTCTACCAGATGTTAAGCTTCTTGCCAAAGGCTTGGAAAAGTGCAAGCTGAAGGTTTTTCGGTACAAATAGAATAAGCATTCTGATCTTTCATTATTTTGCTTAATTTTTAGAGTTTCTAATTCCGATATTGACGACGAAAAAGTGAGAATTATTCTTCGATCCTTGTTGAAACACGAGGATTTACATCTACTGGAATTTTCTCATTGCAAGATATCTGACAAAGGAGCCATGGCACTCACTCAATTTTCATTAAAGAATCCTGTGAAAGAATATATTTTGAGTAACAACAGAATCGGTAATTTGCTAATCTGTTTAATTTAAATAGAGTCAAAATCTTCAGGTTCTATTGGAATGGAAGCATTGTCCTATGCAATTTGTCAAAGCTGCTGCAATTTGTCGACGATGAACTTAAAGTTGAATCCAATCAGTGTAGTTGGTGCAGAATTTTTGATTAACGCATTGACAAGAGGGGCTCGAGGTCTGAAAAATTTGTCTGTTAATGGATGTGGTCTGGGGTCGGATAATGGTTCTTTGGGGGAAATGGTGGAATACAATTCGATAATGGAATATTTAGATCTGAGCAACAATGCTTTAGGGGATGTGAGTAACAAAAGTAGAATTGTTCTTTATTTTGAAAACTATTACTTATGCGGTATGCCCTTTTTCAAGAAGCAGTTATGGAACCGATAGTTATTATGCGATTAGAATGATCGAAGTTCTATCAGTAAACTGTAAAACATAGGCTTCGGCTTCTATAGAAACCGGGCATTACTCTAAGGTCACTATGGGTACCCCCTTTGGCTCAAGGAGACTAAAATTTAAATGTTTATCAATTTTAGGATTATTTAAAAAGAATGAGTTTTAATTTAGGTATAATTTATGGCAATATACATATTATACTTACCTGTTATACCCTACTACATACTGGGATTTATTATTATTATAGGGATAATAATAAGACTGCTTTAGCGGCGATTTTCACTCCGCCCTCATTAGGAGTGCATGAAATAGCAGAGAACCAATATAACGATCCGCTGCGCTCTTTCACTTTCCCGCACATTTTCAACGAATAGCGTTCACTTCCATTGTATTATGTTCTCCTGATGCGAGGGGAACTGAGAATCGCTGTTACGATGCATTCGGAAATCCATAAGGCGAATTTCAAGTCACGCTGAGACGCAAACTACGAAAATTGCGCTGTTGCCTGTTCCTGTTGATATTTTGGGAATAATGAATTACCAATTAAAACAAACGAAAAAGCACATTATTACAAAAATTCAGATTACCAGAGAAAAGCCAAGCGATGTGTATATCCCTGTAGATGCTTATCATAATCATTATCAGTTATCATATTAGGGGCCGCCTGGATTTACTGGTGCAATTGGGTGAAGATTTTATACACGAAATTTAGAATTTTGGAGGGTAGAAATACTTTTACCTATTGCGAAGGCCGAAAGGGGTTGAAAGACTGTAAAAGGTAAACTAAATCCAAATGAGTTTAAGTTATGACCGGAAGAAAAACGAAATTACGCGTATTTTGCAAAATGCTTAGGGGGTTGAAAAAAGGGAGATAAAAAGTCGAAAGGGGTGAGAATTAGTCGTAGATGAGTAGAATTACAGAAAATAACACGAAAATAAGCCAATTACACAAAGTTAACTTTTGGGGGGTTGCAATATTGTATAGGGAGTCGAAAAACTGAAACAAGCAAACATAATCCAAATGAGTGAAATTGATTACCGAAAAGACAAAATTCCACGTTTTTTACTAAATTAACACTAGTGAAGTTGAAAACATGTGAGGGGGGGGGATGAAAAGTCAAGGGGGGTGAAAATCGACTACAGTTACATAGTAGAACTAGGGAAAATAAGCGGTCTACGCAAATTTAGCTTTTTGAGGGTTCACATGTCGTGAAAGGGGCTGAAAAATTGTAATGGTTTAGAAATTAAATTACTTTGAATTACCGAAGGTTGAAGATTTACAAGACTTTTTTTCAATAGTTGACCCGTTGACCGAAATCTGTCGAACCCCGTAATTTCACTCTAACATTTACCTGAAGAAATTTCCAGTTATTCAGTACAAATTTAGTTTTCACCAATAAATGTCTTCACCTTCGATAAATTTTTCCTAAAATTCACTCCTCCTTTCTCGAAGACAGAACGTCACAGTTTCACAGCAGATATTGCTTCTGTTTGTCAAATTACATGCTCTAAAGAAATGTGTGTAATCAATTTCAACACCCTAATCCAATTCGTTGAAAAATTGCGACTATTCATGTTATCAATTTCTCTGCTCTCATGATTTCACCCCTTTATGATTTACAGGGGTGAGTTTATTGAGATGGTGATTCATAGCCGTCTGAGGGTATATTCTGTAATTTGAATTTACACGTAAAAAAAAGGCAGCAGAGAAGCGGCTGGAACCTCCCCAACGCATGGGTCTTTGATTTCCGTGACTTATTGTCTTTAAGGTTTTAAAGTTGATATGCCTAAATTGCACTTCCCGTGGACCAATTGCTCCCAAAAGCCTTTCAGCTCTTCAATGGGTTACCTAACCTCCATGTACCAAATTTCGGACAAATCGATCCAGTAGTTTGGGCTATAACGTGGTTTCAGTGTTATTACAAAATTTCGATTTTTCTACCCAAAGGGTACTAAATGCGAATAAATTTTATCTCACTTAAAACCAGAATTTGAAGACCTTTCTGATGATAACAATAAATCTTTCAAAAAGTTGTTTTTGATGGGTGAATGAGAGAATAATTTTAAGTTTCGAAATTGGTGTGCCAAAGCGGCACTTTCCGTGGGCCGATTGAATCCAAAATTTGTTCAACTCTTCGACTTGTAATACAATCCCCATGTGCAAAATTTCAGCCAAATCGGTTGAGGGGCTTGGGCTGTACCGCGATTTTAAAGTCCGATAAAAATCTATTTTTTTTTAATTGTTGGTCAAAAGGGCACTAAGAATGAATACATTTTTAGACGCAGAATTTGAAGGTCTTTCTTATGGTGACGTGAAAAATGGGGGTTTACATTTAAAATTTAAAAGTTGATGTGCCAAAATGGCGCTTCTGGTTGCACGATTGGCTCCAAAAGCTTTTCAGATCTAAGTTGGGTTATCACATGCACACGTACCAAATTTCAGCCAAATCGGTCGAGTAGTTTGGGCTGTGGCGTGTTTACGAACGTACGTACGTACGTACGTACATACATACAGACACATTTTAAAAACCACTTTTTTGGGCTCCTGAGACCTCAAAACGTATAGATCCGGTCTTATCTCGAATTCGAAAATTTTAGTAATTGCAGTAACCTCCCTTTTTTTTAAATGGTGAAGTGGAGTGGGGAGGTTAAAAATGCAGCAGAGAAGCGGCTGGAACCTCCCCAACGCATGGGTCTTTGATTTCCGTGACTTGTGTTTAAGATTTTAAAGTTGATATGCCTAAATGACACTTCCCGTGGACCAATTGCTCCCAAAAGTCTTTCAGCTCTTCAATGGGTTACCTAACCTCCATGTACCAAATTTCGGACAAATCGCTCCAGTAGTTTGGGGCTATAACGTGGTTTCAGTGTTATTACAAAATTTCGATTTTTCTACCCAAAGGGTACTAAATGCGAATAAATTTTATCTCATTTAAAACCAGAATTTGAAGACCTTTCTGATGATAACAATAAATCTTTCAAAAAGTTGTTTTTGATGGGTGAATGAGAGAATAATTTTAAGTTTCGAAATTGGTGTGCCAAAACGACACTTTCCGCGGGCCGATTGAATCCAAAATTTGTTCAACTCTTCGACGTGTAATACAATCTCCATGTGCAAAATTTCAGACCAATCGGTTGCGGGGCTTGGGCTGTACCGCGATTTTAAAGTCCGAAAATAATCAATTTTTTTTTAATTTTTAGTCAAAAGGGCACTAAGAGTGAATACATTTTTAGACGCAGAATTTGAAGGTCTTTCTTATGATGACGTGAAAAATGGGGGTTTACATTTAAAATTTAAAAGTTGATGTGCCAAAATGGCACTTCTGGTTGCACGATTGGCTCCAAAAGCTTTTCAGATCTAAGTTGGGTTATCACATGCACACGTACCAAATTTCAGCCAAATCGGCCGAGTAGTTTGGGCTGTGGCGTGTTTACGAACGTACGTACGTACGTACATACATACAGACACATTTTAAAAACCACTTTTTTGGGTTCCTGAGACCTCAAAACGTATAGATCCGGTCTTATCTCGAATTCGAAAATTTTAGTGATTGCAGTAACCTCCCTTTTTTTTAAATGTTGAAGTGGAGTGGGGAGGTTAAAAATTTACCATGCCGTTAAATGTGCAATATATTCGAGCTGTAACTGGTTTTAGCTGTAATTGCGGTTTTGTATTTTCGCAGTTAGCAACGTCAAAGCAAATGCGTTCTTCAAATATGATTTATCAGTACACTAGATAGTGTTACCAAAGAAATGAATGAATGCCTATGATGCCGTTGAATTTTACCAGAAAACGTTAAAATTAGAAAATATTTCCTAAAGACGAAAAATTAGGTTTGATGGTGGATAGGAGGGACGGAATCGGAGTCGGTCAAATTAGTGAAATGTTGCGTTATTTCTTGGTGACTAATTATCTAAAGATTCCCCGATATCTTGATACGTACAAGTACATACGTGTAGTATACTACGTTGTACTTGTACCCCAACAGCAAACGCCTCTACAGTGAGTAATGTAAAGTAAACCGCATCCCAGTTCCTGCGATCTAATACCGCCTCGAAAGCAAATCTGAAATAAGTTTATCACAATGCGATTTCCACGTCAATTTTTTTTTCGTCTATGATAAGCACCAGAAAGGACATGGCACATCTTACATGGGATTTTAGGCACCGTTCGATTTTTAGGTACCTACCCACTTAGTCACTGTTACACACTTAGCTATTTATTGTTTAAAAAGTCAGAAATATCTTAAGGAAAAGCATAAAGGTATTTTGAAACGGCTATCGGATGGTAGGTACGTGACGTTTTGTTTTTGATGCCACTCTAAAGGGGTGGTCACATATCCTTTTCCACTTCAGGTTAACCGGAAGCAACTACAGTTTTCTTTTTCATTTTTTGAAATGGAAAATTCACATTTTTCTCAAATAATTTAGAACTGACCTCAGAATTTACCGATATTTCTATATAGAAAAAAGCATTTATTATAATATTACATAAAACTCGACCGGAACTGATCGTCATGGCCAACCTAGATTTGCAAAAGGATCGAAAAAGAGAAGAAACTGCAATGAAATGAATATTTTTAGAAGTTAAAAGGATACATTGAAACGAATCAATGCTGATCAACCCTGCATGGAGGAGAACACCTACGCGTGTATTAAAACTTCCGGTGTAACCGGAAATTACCTTAACTTTGTTAAATTTTTTTGCTTTATCGGAAATGCAGCCAAAAATTTGTAAAAGCTTCAAAGAAGTCAGTGAAAAATTGAGATTTTCTGTTGCAAATTCATCTGGTGGAATTAGATTGTCTTTTGTCTTCATTTTATTCATTTATAGAAAACGAGATACCTAGTACATTGGACGCCATAATTTCGAGTCAAACTAGAAATATCAGACTAGATTCTCAAAAAATATATAGTGACGTGATTTTGCTATTCTCGAAAATCTGAATGCACCGGTTTTCTCGACATTTTTGTAAATTATGATCAAAAAAAGTCGTAGATTTCGAATCCGTATTGGCAGTCTCGGAGACGGTAGAAACTTCTACTTTTTTACAGAATTTGTAAATGTAGCATTTAACTTTATTTAACCAAGGTCGGCATGCAGAGCGTTTGGATAGCTGATGCACATTGCACACTAGCCCGGCGCTCATTTATACTAAAATCTTTAATACAAATGTTTTTCACTCCTAAAATGGACATTTTTCGAAAAAAATGGCACTAAGGTTTTCGATCCGGCAATGCAACAGCTATCGAATTCGATAATGATAATATGCCCTTTTGCTAAGAAAAACTCAAAAAGGGGCCTTTTTGCCCCTAAAATGGAAATTTTCGAAAAAATTGCACCAAGGTTTTTGATCCAGCAATGTAACAGGTGTCGAATCCGATAATAAGAATATTTTTTTTGTGTAAAGTAAATTGAAACAAGGGCCCTTTTGCCACTAAAATGACATTTTTCGAAAAAATGGTACTAAGGTTTTCGGCTTGAAAAAAAATCGGCTATCAAATCCGGTAATAAAAATATACAGTTATGCATAGGATTTTTTTCAAGGCACCATGTTTTGGCCAAAAGGGCACAAGTGTGAATACATTTTTAGAAGCAGAATTCGAAGAGCACTCATATGGTAACGCGAAAAATGGTGGTTTGCATTTAAATTTTTAAAGTTGATGTGCCAAAAAGGCACTTTCCGTGAACCGATGTGGCCTAGATTCTAATCAGCACCTACAAATCCCCCACTGAATATGTGTGCCAAATTTCATCTCGATACGTTCAGTAGTTTGAGATGCAGCGTGATCACAGACAGACAGACAGACACACAAACAGACATTTTTTCAAAAACCACTTTTTTGGGTTCCCAGGACCCTGAAACGTAAATATTTCATGTTTTTGGCGATTCGATTTCTTGAATTTTCCGATCGATTCCAGTAACTGGTTCGCAAGCGTAGAAGTTAAAAATTGGTAAATTCCAAATAAACTGAGAAAATGTCTTTCCATTCCAAACAACAAAAATTGAGGTCATTTCTGGTCAAACCTTATTCGAATCTTTTCGGCCATCCCTTATACGAAATACTGTAGAGTGTAGAGGGATGTGGTAGTATATAATTTATGGCAAAATGTTAGAAATAAACCTACTTAAACTCCTATGTTTCGTTATTTAAATTTTTGACATACCTACTTTGATTTTTAATTTTTAGAACCATTTTTCGAGCACAACATGGCGAGCTACACAAAAATGTCATAAGCAAAAGCTGTTTCTTTAGTTCTAAAGAACATAATACCAAAAAAACCGGGAAAATCGAACGCTGCCTAAAATCCCATGTAAGGTGTGCCATGTCCTTTAACTTGATTAACTCGATGAATATTCTCATTGTTATACTTAACTTAATCAAGTTCATCAAAAAAAATATTGTACAGTAATAAAGAATGAGTATGAGTAACGAAATTTTCAATTGGATTTTATAAAATGTTCCTGCAGATATTTCACTCTAATGTAGTAGGTATGTATGTACCACCCAGCAATATGCAAGAATAGATGACTTTTTGTCATTTTGTAAAAAACGCGCCTCTTTTAAAAAATGTGTAATTATCCTTCAGATAATTAGAAAAAATCGGATAGAATGCAGCACCTTATCCCACTAGTGGTGTACTACTTCAGCTTGTAACAAAATAATCACTATTTATAATACAATTTATTTTAGGATATCGGAGAATCAATACTCAATGCATTGAGTTACAATAAATCCTTGACAAAATTAGACGTAAGAATGTGCAACCTATCCCCAGAACTGGAATTTGCACTTGCAAAGAAAACAGAGAACAACAGAAGAATGAAAAACAAACTGAGAAAACCCCTGATCCGGGAACCAAGCTTTGACTACCCAATTTCTGTGGATTTACTGCAACAGCTCGAAGATTCCCTCCAACAATAATAATTATTGATAAAACTGTAAAGCGTTTTTTATTTTTCATGATTTCACCCTACTTAACTTATTCATAATCATCGTCGTTATTTATTTCCGATGATGCCTGAGCTTGTTGAGCTGCAGCTTGCAGCTGTTCCCATTGTTGCTGCTCGGCAAAAGCTTGCTCCTGCCGGGCCTTGGCGAACAGCTCCTGCTGCTGCCTCAACAGCTCCTCCTCTGGAATGCCGAGATTCTCCAGTCTAGTGCTTTGTCGTCTTCGCTTGGCGGCCACAGCCTTGCAATCTTTCAACACAGCTTCCGCCTCAGTCTGATAGTCACCGAACCCCAGTTTATCTAATGCTGTAAGTAGAGGGCTATTATTGATTGACAGCCTTATGGAAGGGCTTTGGGCTTACCCATCAAAACGTGCTCTGCATTGATGGTTTTCTTATGCAGCTGATTGCAAATTTCGTTAGCCTCGGAACTTAGGAGGTGAATGAATTCTGTGCAGCAGTTCAAGATCAGTTCTCTCGCTTCGTTTGCGATTCGGACGGAAGGGACTAGTTCTTTTATCATTTTGTTTATACTGGCACGTGGTAAGGTCAATTCGTCGTCTTCGGTATTGCTTAGACCACTTGCGCTATTTTGATTTGCCATTTTTTAAAATATTTTAGGCTTCTTGGGGCACTTTTTGGATAATAAACAAACAGGGGGTTTAATATAACCTCACTTTTGCGATCTGTCAAAGTTAAAGTCTTCTCTTCTTATGAAACGTCAATTTCAAATGTCACTTCATAGTTGGAGCTTATGCAACCAATGTTTCAATAGAAAAATAAATGTTAGCGGCTATGCAACCAGTATTTCAGTGGCTAAAGGAGATTTAATTTTAAAACGCTGCCTGCTTGATTTCTAACTTCTACGCTCGCGAAGCAGTTACTGGAATCGATCGGAAAATTCAAAAAAATCGGATCGCCAAAAACATGAAATCTTTACGTTTCAGGGTCCTGGGAACCCAAAAAAGTGGTTTTTGAAAAAATGTCTGTCTGTGTGTCTGTCTGTCTGTCTGTGTGTCTGTGATCACGCTGCAGCTCAAACTACTGATCGTATCAAGATGAAATTTGGCACACATATTCAGTGGGAGATTTGTAGGTGCTGATTGGAATTTGGGTCACATCGGTTCACGGAAAGTGCCTTTTTGGCACATCAACTTTAAAAATTTTAATACAAACCCCCATTTTTCGCGTTACCATATGAATGCTCTTCAAATTCTGCTTCTAAAAATGTATTCACACTTAGGCCCTTTTGACCAAAAAATGGTGCCATTTTTTCGAAAAATGTCATTTTAGTGGCAAAAAGGGCCCGTGTTTCAATTTATTTTACAAAAAGCATATTCTTACTATCGGACTTGACAGCTGTTGTATTGCTGGATCAAAAACCTTGGAGCAATCTTTTACAAAATTTCCATTTTAAGGACAAAAAGGCCCCTTTTTGAATTTTTCAAAAATGTCATTTTAGGGGTGAAAAACTTGTATTTTAGATTTTAGTAAATGAGCGCCGGGCGCATCAGCCATCGACAACCGCCCGCACGCCCGACTTTGGTTAAATAAAGTTAAATGCTACATTTACAAATTCTGTGAAAAAGTAGAACCGTCGTAGTACCGTCTCCGAGACTGCCAATTTTTTTGATCTTCAACCATTTCATTTCGCGAGCATTAATTTTAACTTCTACGCTCGCGAAGCAGTTACTGGAATCGATCGGAAAATTCAAAAAAATCGAATCGCCAAAAACATAAAATCTTTACGTTTCAGGGTCCTGGGAACCCAAAAAAGTGTCTGTGTGTCTGTCTGTCTGTGATCACGCTGCAGCTCAAACTACTGAACGTATCGAGATGAAATTTGGCACACATGTTCAGTGGGAGATTTGTAGGTGCTGATCAGAATCTGGGCCACATCGGTTCACGGAAAGTGCCTTTTTGGCACATCAACTTTAAAAATTTAAATGCGAAACACCATTTTTCGCGTCACCATATGAATGCTCTTCGAATTCTGCTTGTAAAAATGTATTCACACTTGTGCCCTTTTGGCCAAAAAATGGTGCCGTGAAAAAAAACATATGCATAACTGTACATTTTTATTATCGGATTTGATAGCTGATTTTTTTTCAAGGCGAAAACCTTAGTGCCATATTTTCGAAAAATGTCATTTTAGTGGCAAAAGGGCCCTTGTTTCAATTTACTTTACAAAACAAATATTCTTACTATCGGATTCGACAACTCTGTTATACAGGCTGAGTCTGAAAGACTCCACATCCTTTATACCACAGAATCTACTGTTCAAATGATGAAGCTTGGTGCAAAAATTATTGGTCAATTGTGATTCCTCTTGATGTTATAAGCCGCCAAAGATCTTCATTTTTAAATATTATTTTTAAATATCTTTCGAAATATGTATCGTAGGATCTTGAATTTTTGCACAGCATTGTTACAGACCAAGATGCAATTACTGGTGGTACTTGAAACATTATCCAAAAAGCAGATCCCTGTTATACAGGGTGGTCCCGATGTTATTTGCCCTTGAACTTTTTTATGTTTAAAAATATTGCTAATTTGCCTATGCGGCCATATTCCCCGTTCTATTCTAAAACTTTATTGGCTCTTAAAATTTTTCGAAAAAACTAACCGCTCACGAGGAAAATTGAAAAAAACGAAAACATGATCATCGTGATAAATCTACAATTTCAATAAAAATCAAAGTGTACGTTGACACGCATCACATTTCAACTGTTTTTTTGCATTGAAGGTGTTGTCCTACATCTGTGCCCAGAACTATTGCTCACAACTGAAGAAAAAACATTGGTGTTAATTTCACTTTTTTAAGAGGTAGACTCACCATTGGTTTTAAGGTGATTACCTGCATCATGTTTTCGGTTTTTTCAATTTTTCTCGTGAGTGGTTAGTTTTCTCGAAAAATTTTAAGAGCCAAAAAAGTTTTATAATTGAACGGGGAATACGGCCGCATAGGTAAATTAGTAATATTTTCAACAATAAAAAAGTTCAAGGGCAAATAACATCGGGGCCATCCTGTATTACAGGGTTGCGCTTTTTGGATAATGTCTTAAGTACCATCAGCAGTTGCTTCTTGGTGTGTAACAATGCTGTGCAAAAATTCAAAATCCTACGATACACCGTTCGGAAGATATTAAATAAAAACGATTAAAAATGAAGAACTTTGGCGGCTTATAACATCAAGAGGAATCACAATTGACCAATAATTTTTGCACCAAGCGTCATCATGTGAACAGTAGATTCTGTGGTACATATAAAGGATGTGGAGTCTTTCAGACTCAGCCTGTATTGCCCGATCAAGAACCTTAGTGCAATTTTTTCGAAAATTTCAGTTTTAGGGACAAAAAGGCCCCGTTTTGAGTTTTTCTTAGCAAAAGGGCATATTATCATTATCAAATTCGATAGCTGTTGCATTGCAGGATCGAAAACCTTAGTGCCATTTTTTCGAAAAATGTCCATTTTAGAAGTGAAAAACATTTGTATTTAAGATTTTAGTATAAATGAGCGCCGGGTGCATCAGCTATCCAAACGCTCTGCATGCCCGACCTTGGTTAAATAAAGTTAAATGGTACATTTACAAATTCTGTGAAAAAGTAGAAGTTTCTACCGTCTCCGAGACTGCCAATTTTTTTTATTAAAATTTACAAAGATGAGTAACTAGAACAATAAAAGTGCAGATTGAAACAACTCACATAAATCCTTCATGCATAATGTGTAACGTGTGTACCCATCAATTCTAAAAATTTGAATCACCAGTTTAAATTTACATCAAAAATCTAATTTTAAAACGTCATCTTAGTTCCGGATTCTTTCAGCTCAATTAATATAGACAAACTAATTTGAAATTGTAAACCAAACAGCATTTTTGCAAAATATTTGCTTTAAAAGCTCGAGGCGTAGTATTTTCAGCACTATGCAACAAGTACGCGCTTAATAATTAGGTACCTACCTATAGTGTTGATTTTTTGTGCGATTTTTTTTTAAGTCGGAATGTTTTCGTTATTGTTTTCCATTTCCTCGTTCTATTTCTTCGTCTTCATTCTTTCAACCACCAGATTAACTTTCTCCGGAACAGTTACAGAAAAAAATATCAAAACAAACAAGAAGTATTGCTACAGTATCATAATTGAGAGCGATAATCCACGTTTATTCATTTCGTACGATGATGTGAATGTGGCTCAAGAATTTATTCTAGAACTGATAGACAACCAAAAACCCGGTTTTTTTGAGATTCCCGCTTTCATTTTTGGCTGTTTCAATCAACACTTGTCACTGGAAGATTCTTCAAATTATTTTCAGAAGAATTGCGAAGAAAACTACTATCCTGAAAGTAAGCTTTGTTAAAGATGAGCGTAGCAATGTTTGAAGTGTTTTAGAACCAAAAATCAGATTGTCTGTTTCGGAAGTTTGCGTTTTTCACACGAATGATGATGAGTTTGGTTTAAAATGGTTATCTCCACATTATCAACTCTCAAAAATCATTGGTTACGAAATATTCTATAATGATAACGTGGTGGAAGCTTCCTCAGTTCATTCCCAATTAATGGTACGTATCTGTAGTGTTCTCTTAGGATTACAAAATAAAATTGTTTAGGTAATTGCAAAATATGATAACAGTAACTTCGATATGATGCATATCAATATAGAAAAGCCTGCAAAACCAGGTAAGTCGCTGACGAAGAACTAATTATTAGGTAACATTTTTTCTCTCTAGACTCCACATTCCATTTTACAATTGATCTATGGTCAAAAAATAAAACTCTCCTTCTCCGATGGTACCATTCCAACTTCACTTGTCCCCCGAACACAGTGAAAGTATTAACCGAAAACAACGATTTCTATGTAGACGACTTTTATATTGACAACGATAATTATGCGGTTCCCTAAAATTTTAGACACTTTAGTGTGGGTAATTAATAAATTTTAGATAAGAATCGACTTGACGAACGATATGACTATCGAAACAGGAAGTGCAAGAGGAAAGCTCACGAGAATTTTTTCCAGCGAACCGTTTTCAGACGACTTTTTGGTAGAGATATGCTCCAAGAATTGCACCATAAAGGTTCCAAGATTGAGTCAAAATCGTAATAGAAAACATTACGTGTTGATTTCAAGTGCCGAAATGCTTGACCACGAGGTGACTGGAACTCTGCGGAGATTCATAAGTGGTGCATCCAAAGAAAAAATAATACAAATGTCGAGAGAAGACAAAAGTTACTATATTTTTGAAGCAGGAGCTGTTGGCGACCTTCTTTCTTTAAGTCACTTCATTTATTTGATGGCCATCAGAGGTACAGCCGTAAGAGTCTTGATGAAACAATTTGTAGGTACGTATAAATATTTTTTGAATTAATTCCAAGTCAATCATTTTAGATATGCATCAATATTGCGAAGAAGATAGAGTGAAGAATATAACTTTTCCAAAGACAAAAACCGGTTTTTGGGCTGTCGCTCTTTCAACCACCAATGAACCGTGTTTTAGCAAAAATCTTGAACCTCTAACAAGACAATGTTTTGAGAATGGAACCTGGGACACCTTCGATGGCTCTTGCACGCTTAACTTACGTGAAATGCCCAAAACGACTCAAACTTTATACCACGTGAGCATCGCCAAAAAAGTAATTTTGCAAACTGCCAAGAAAACTATTGAAGAGGCAAAATTTTTAAGCAGCTTTGACGTCAACTCAATAGCCATGATTTTGCACAAAACTACAGATTTTAAGGTTGCTAGCACTGTTTTTGAAATTATTGACCAAGTAGCTTCTCTCCAAGAAGACGTGTTGAGAATTTCTCAGGAGAAATTCAAATCTGCTGATAAAATCCTAGAAACCATTGATAGATTTCTCTTAAACAGCAACATTTCTTGGAATTCTTCCGCTTTATTGGCCGAAAAATTTAACTCAACCGATTTTGTTGGAATTGCAGTTAGGAATCGTGAAATGTTGCTGCTAAATGTGAAAAATTACACAGACGTTCTTGAAAAAGAAGATTTTGAGTTAGCTTTCGTTACAAAATCTTTCAATTTGACTTATGCTGTCTTCAATAACGCCAATTTATTTCTGGATAAAAACCATTCCAAGGTGGTTCCCAAAATTTTGAATTTAATTGATCGAAATAACTCCAGAAGAGTTGAAATTGACGTTTATTTTAAAAGTGACTCAGATTCAGCTTGTACAAAATGTTCTTATTGGGCTTTTGGGCGGTGGGAGATTGAAAGTGATCCCGTTAGATTCAGGAGAGATATTTATAAATGCAAATATTTCCATGCTACTCATTTCGCTTTACTATTTTCTAGAACAAACAGCATTATTTTGGATTACTTAACTTTAGTAGGAAACTCCATATCTGCGATTGGCATAATTTTGATTTTTCTAACAGCTGCAATGTTCAAACGCTGGTGGAATGATCCTAGCCACCAAATTGTAGTAAATGTTGCAGCCTGTCTTCTTTTATTTATAATTTTTTTCTCAGCCTCACCTTTCATGGAAGGTATTTTATGTATAATATCAGGAGCTTTATTGCATTTTGCTATGCTATCCAGCATCTTCTGGTCTTCAATGATTTGCTACTCCAACTATCAAAAATTTGTTAAAGAAGACGTAACTAGAATACAAAAAGTTTGGATATATTTGCTGGTATGTTGGGGAATACCTCTTCTAATTGTCTCGTGTGCTCTTTGCCTAGACTATATAGACAACGAAATTTCAACTTATGAAAAAAATTGTGAAGTTCCTCTTTGCTATCCCAAAACACTGTACTTCAGATATTTTCTTTTGCTCCCGTTTTGTGTTATTTCACCTTTTGGTCTGTTAACTTATTTAATTATTTTAAAGACACTGCTGTTTAATTCTGGCGATTACGATATACGTCGAAGTGTCAAAAGAAGTCCCTTTCGCAATGTCAAAATAGTTATTTTACTTTTCTTCTTGATGGGACTGACGTGGAGTTTCGGGCCGTTGATTTTTTTTATGGAAAGCGATTTCCTCTCTTTCCTCTTTTGTGCGTTCACAGCTTTTCACGGTTTTATTTTGTTCATTTTCTATGTCGTCGATTTGAAGTCGACTAGGAAGTTGTGGGTTTCGAAAATTCGAAGGTGCTGCAAGAATAAGGAATTGACTCGTAATACGGCGGAATTTCTGTTTAGTTCCAGAGAAAACTAGAATTTTTGAAAAAGCATATTTAAATGAAATGTTTGTTTTGTACAGTAAAGTTACGTTTTGTTAAAAAAAAATCGTTCCAATTTTTTGTGTTAATTTTTAACCTCCCCACTCCACTTCACCATTTAAAAAAAAAGGGAGGTTACTGCAATCACTAAAATTTTCGTATTCGAGATAAGACCGGATCTGTACGTTTTGAGGTCTCAGGAACCCAAAAAAGTGGTTTTTAAAATGTGTCTGTATGTATGTACGTACGTACGTTCGTTCGTAAACGCGCCACAGCCCAAACTACTCGACCGATTTGGCTAAAATTTTGCACATGGGGATTGTATTACACGTCGAAGAGCTGAACAAATGTTGGATTCAATCGACCCAAGGAAAGTGCCGTTTTGGCACACCAATTTCCAAATTTAAAGTTATTCTCTCATTTACCCATCCAAAACAAATTTTTGAAAAATTTATTGTCACCATCAGAAGGGTCTTTAAATTCTGGTTTTAAGGGAGATAAAATTTATTCGCATTTATTACCCTTTGGGTAGAAAAATCGAAATTTTGTAATAACACTGAAACCACGTTATAGCCCAAACTACTGGATGGATTTGTCTGAAATTTGGTACATGGAGGTCAGGTGACCCGTTGAAGAGCTGAAAAGCTTTTGGGAGCAAATGGGTGCCATTTAGGCATATTAACTTTAAAATCTTAAACACAGGTCACGGAAATCAAAGACCCACGCGTTGGGGAGGTTCCAGCCGCTTCTCTGCTGCACATTTTTTATGAGCAACTTAATGTCCTGGATGAAACTTTCACCGCCCTCTAGAAACAACAAGCGAGACGTAGGGCGTAGAATCAAGACGAAATCTGACATATTCACTATGTCCGTCCTACATTTTGCACTGCAAGGGCTACTAATCGCATTTTATTTACAATAATATAAAAACAACAATACATTGGTACATGTTCAACAAAATCATATCGATGGAAAATTCAAGATAAATCTTAAATTAATGCTTTAAGTTGCCAGACTGGACTGGAGCGGGACTTGACCTGACAAAGAGGACATCAGTGTGTCTCATTTTAACTGGAACCACCTAAATATTTCGGTTAATTTTAACCGAATCAATGCGTTCTTTTTTTCTGCATGTAGAGCTCCAAAATCTGCACCTGCGTGATACTTCACTTTTTTTATAGACCGAAATCCCATCCTACTGCGATTTAATAAAAAGGTCAAGAATGCCGAAATCGTATTAGGCATTTTTTTATCGAAAAATTTTATAAGGAACAGTTGCTCAGGATGGCTCCAAATGGCCAAATCCGAGATTTCAGGAAAGAATAAAAATGTTGAATTTCTTGAGGAAGAATCACAAAATAACGAGAAGTTCAATATTTTTGCAACATAATGGGTGCTGTGAAATAAAAAACAATTGAAATGAATTGATTTGACATTTGCTATCGGCTATGGATGGATAAAACTTAACAATCGCAGAAAAAGTTGAAATTATTAAGATAGAGTAAGATTTTCGTTTTTCTTAACAATTTCAAGGGACACCCCAACTAATCTGTTGCAATATGCCACAAACAGCAAACATATGCGCTTCCATTGTTTTTTTATTTCACCTCACCCGTTATGTTGCAAAAATATTGACGTTTTCGTTATTTTATGATTCTTCCTCAAGAAATTCAACATTTTTATTTTTTCCTGAAACTTCGGATTTAGCCATTTGGAGCGATCCTGAGCAACTTTTCTTCATAAAATTTTTCGATAAAAAAATGCCTAATACGATTTCGTCATTTTTGGCCTCTTCATTAAATCGCAGTAGGCTGGGGTTTCGGTTTATAAAAAAAGTTGAGTATTACACAGGTGCAGATTTTGGAGCTCTACATGCAGAAAAAAAGAACGCATTGATTCGGTTAAAATCGCGTCAAAAAGTTGCTTCGCAAATTTCACTCGGCTTTGCCTCGGTTACACACAAACGTATTTCGGTTCGTGTTAACTCGGACCTTTTAGTTTGCTTCTGCTTCAACAACCCTATAAAAACAATTATTGTTAAAGGTGAAAAGCTCAATTTGGCAACTTCGCATTTCTTGACTACATTTAGTTTAGAATTTGCAGTGATTAAGGAAAATTTAGGACAAATTTTAAATTGATTACTGTAAGTTACCAGGCCTGACCTGACAAAGACCTTAAGCGCCGTATTGGGCAGAAGATAAGCCGTTTCGTGTGAATTATGTAAGACGACTTCTCCTTTTGGGCTAAAAGCCGAAAACTCGCATCAAAAAGTGGCTTCACAACTTTTTCCGTTTCACTCGGTTGCACCCAAACGTATTCCGCTAGTGACTTTCAGTTTGCTTCTTCTTTAAACAACTCCATAAAAACAATTATGTCTAAAACAGAATTCACAAAGCAAAAAGGTCAATCTGGCAACCCCACATTTCGTCGCTTCATTTAGTTATGTCACACTGATTAAGGACAAATCTTAAATTAATTACTTAAGTTGGGAGACTAGACCGGGACCTGACCAAACAAAGACCTGAAGCGCCCTATTGAGCGAAAAGTGAGTCGTTTTGCGTGGATCAGCATGAGGACGTATGTCTCTGACTTCTCCTCTTTGCTTTGCAACTTTTTTTGTTTCACTCGGCTTCGCCTCGAGTACATCCAAACGTATTTAATTAGTGTGCTTCTTCAACGACTAAATAAGTGTCACTTTTGTAAATTGTATTTAAATATTCACTCGTCAGTAGTTTTACCATAAAAATCACATCATCATTTAATACCTCAAATGAGGTGAGCAACACCCACTTTTTTAACCGGCTGAGAAAAAAAAATGTAGTGTAAAACGTAATACGGCGACTGGAAATAATCGTTAATTGCATGGCTTTCGAGTGGGTTGGAACAAAACTTTTACAAACTAGTTGTTTTAAAATGAGTTTTCTTGATGTCATATTGTCACTTTCTGAATATTTTATTGACACAATAGTAGGTACTGTTACGGTTGCGATTTATTACCACGCCACTGGTTATTACCTTGTATTACTTTCCGATTTAATTAGTACGCCACTGTTTGCCTGACCACGTGATTCATGTGTCAACGGTCGAGGCCTGGTTTTCCGGCTCTTTCTCTCTGCTGCGGTCGGTCGTGGCGTGTGCATCGTCTCGTTTTGCTAAAGGTTAATTGGAAATAATTGACGAACGGTGGAATTATACCGGTTTTGTTCATATGGCTGCATGCCCAATAAATCCGATTAACTAAATGGTTCCAGTTTGAGGAACGTGGCTTAGGCCCAAGAAAATAGCTAACGAGCACAATCATGTTCAAGATCTGCGACGTGAAATAAATTGTGAGTACAAGATGGCCGGTTGTTGCAATTCTAATTATTTCTTCCAGCTCTGTCTTTCTGTACCTTTCTGTACTGTCTGTACGAGAAGTACTAATTTCTTTAATTATTCATCGTCGATAAATACGATCGATGTCGGGAATAATTTTCTCCTTGTAATCTGGAAACGGAAATTGACCTTGGAAGCCGAAATGAGGACATTGAGGAAATGCTGAGATCAACCATTTCAAGTTCGGAAAGTTCTGAAAGTTCTGAATGAGTTCACCCCTAGTTTGGTATGAGAGCGCGAGCAACTCCAAATCCCTAGTTCGAAGGAGGAATCCAATCGAAGAGATCATCAACTTAGTTACTGAAGATAAGAGTTTTGCTAATCATATGTTCATATAAATTTTATGTGTCTAACGAAGACTGTTTTAAATAATTATAAATAGGAACCACCACTGTAAAACCGATGGCAGTTACCAATCACGCAGTTCTTGTTAGCTTTTACTATTATTAATTTGTATAGAGCCTGTTGGACGAATTAAGGAGTTCCTGGGGAACGACAATCCAAATACTGTACATATTGTGAATAAATTAGGTTTAGTTAACAGAACTACAGCTGTGTTTATGTAAATCCTCCAATACGCCTGTCCAAGAATAATTGTTACGAGTGGCTTTATCCAGTGTTAATTTGGAACGTAACAGTACCTATACTTTAGAGCTAACAGTTTGTAATGGCAAATAATAGACCTTTCCTGAGATTATTCTTTATTCAAAATTGGAGATGGTAAAACCTTAAGCTTAAAACATTAAACACGAATATTTACAACTGTTTAAACCCGAATCTTTGGTTCTCGATAAAAAACACTAAATATACAGTACAATTGCACAGTTAATTCAAAAGTTACACAAGTGATTTTAAAGCACTTCTACAATGATGTCACGTTAACCTTATATGATCGTAACATTTAAAAATTCCAGGTATTTGTTTTACAACTAGTCTTTGGATAAACAGTGTTAGCAACCACAAATAAATAATTAATGCTGCATTTATCAGGTTATTGCAAAACGGTGACATTCAACACGACATCGACGCAAGAGAAATGGAAAGGGACTGCCTATACATAGATCCCGAGATCTTTCTTTGGTAAATTCAAGTTCCAGGCTGCATTTCTATCACATCTAAAAAACTAGAAGTCACACATACACACGCAAAATCTTAAATGTAAAAGTAGTTTTCGTAATCGGCGTAGGAATTGCTGCTGCCGTTCTTGGAGATCTGAGACGTGCTGCCGAATATTTTTAAGTCGCTGCTTGTGTTCAGTTTTTGTACGGTGTACTTATTTTTTGATTCTTCTTTTTTACTGGCTGGTACGAGGGAGGACTGTGACTTAGACATTTGGGTTAGATGGGTGGCTGATTGGTAGAGCCTTGCGTGGGGGGAGTCGGGCAACCAAACAAACTGCAAAGACATAAATAATTAAATAATAGTAAGCACGGAAGATAACCATGTTTTCGCTGTTGTTATACCACATTTTTTCCTACACCAGAAACGAATATTTTTCAGCCCTCTTGAAGCAAGAGAATATCAGTTTCGGTTGGTGTAGCAAGAAAATAGTATATTATGCTATTAGGGGTAAAAGTGATACTTTGTGTGGCAAAGCTGAGCTACACAAAGGCACTTTTACTCCGAATAACATATGCTATTTTTTCTTCAAAAGCAGAGAACTCATTAAAAGTGGATTTTTTGATTAAATTACTACTCAAATCTTTAGGAATAAGCTTAATTTGCTCTAGGATGTGGTAACCGATGATTCACAAAGTGCGGCGTGAAAGGAAGAACGTCACTACCTACATACTCCGGTGGCTGAAAACAAATTTTTTCGCCGCCGGAGCAATATAATGTACTTCATTGCCATATGGCATAGAAATGTCCCTTTGCATTTTTTGGACGTTTGAAGAAAAACAGTTTTCTGAAGCCGATGATGAGATATTTACCTTTCTTCTAGAAAGCGGAAGGTACTCAGGAGGATAATCCGGATTTCTTCTGACTAGGAAATAACACCGGTGTGAGGGTAACCACGTTTGTTGCACCTGCAGAGGCCTATCGTCCGGATGTAATTTTCTCTGCTGCTCCTTATCAGTGTTGACTTCATACAAAGAAAATTGTTCCACGCGTTCTTTGCTGTTGTAGCAGTTCAGTAACAAGGCTATCAGTTCATCTACCGTTGTCCTAGCACTAATCAGGAGGCTTTTATATTGAGAATTGCTGTTCAAGACGGAATCGTGCACCTTCACCAAGCCGCCTCGTCTGGTCTGTAAAGAAAACCTGCAAAAACTGCCATTAGGAAGTGCTAAAACATCTATTTTTTAGTCAAGATGGGAAAGCTACACTTTTCGCATCGTGTTGTTAAAAGTTTTACCTACTTTAACTCACTAGTGCGAAAAATAAAGTGCTTTCCTATACTGTAACACTGTTAATCAACGAGATACTATGGAACGCCGTTTTACTTTTTAATGTAACAGCACGCTGTGGTAGCCAAAGAAATGAGATAATTAAAATTCAAGTACTGATAATTAAAATTCAAATACTGTTAAGAGAAAATAAACCTATTTTTATTATCTGAAATGCAATTTCTATTATCACTCCCAGAATTTCTCTTAACACTAATTCAATTTCTGTTAACAGTAATACAATTTCTCTTAAGAATAATTTATTTTTACTTAACAGTAATTCGGAGAGATAATGAAAATACGTTATTGGACTGTCTTACTTCTCTCTCGGACCAATTGAAATTACATCTTCTGTTGCACTCGAGCATGCGTGGGCGTGATAATAGAAATAGAATTTCACTTAACAGTAATTCGGAGAGATAATGAAAATACGCCATTGGCCCATTGGGTTGTCATCTTTCTCTTTCGTACCACTTGAAAATACATTATCTGTCGCACTCGCAGTTCATACATGCGCGGTCGTGATAATAGAAATTGAATTTCACTTAACAGTAATTCGGAGAGATAATGAAAATACGCCATTGGCCCATTGGGTTGTCATCTTTCTCTTTCGTACCACTTGAAAATACATTATCTGTCGCACTCGCAGTTCATACATGCGCGGTCGTGATAATAGAAATTGAATTTCACTTAACAGTAATTCGGAGAGATAATGAAAATACGCCATTGGCCCATTGGGTTGTCATCTTTCTCTCTCGTACCACTTAAAAACACGATATCTATCTCGTACGGAACGCCGTTTTACTTTTTAATGCAACAGCACGCTGTGGTAGCCAAAGAAATGTACGGAACGCCGTTTTACTTTTTAATGCAACAGCACGCTGTGGTAGCCAAAGAAATGCAATCCCAGGCATCGTGTTAATAGAAATTCAATTTCACTTAACAGAAATTCATTTACTGTTAACAATAATTCATTTTCACTTAAGAGAAATTCATTTTAATTTTTATTGTATATATTTAAAATGTTTGAATTTTTTTGAAATGCATAGGGTATGGGTTGCATTAAAAAGTAAAACGGCTCCTAAAATTACGGTTTTATTTCAATTTATCTCTAAATGAATTTTTGTTAAGTGAAATTGTTTTTCTATTTTCTCTAAGCAGTGATAATTGAAATAGAATTTCTCTTAAGTGAAAATGAATTAATGTTAACAGTAAATGAATTTCTGTTAAGTGAAATTCAATTTCCATTATCACGACTGCGCTTGCGCGAATGAGACAGAAGATATAATTTCAACTGGTGCGAGAGAGAAGGAACACGTATTTCCATTATCTCTCTGAATTACTGTTAACAGAAATTGAGTTAGTGTTAAGGGAAATTCTGGGAGTGATAATAGAAATTGTATTTCAGATAATAAGAATAGACTTATTTTCTCTTAACAGTATTTGAATTTGAATTATCTTATTACTTTGGCTATCACAGCGTGTATGTTCCATTAAAAAGTAAAACGGCATTCCATAAGTTTCCAATGTTTGTTACAATTAACATAAGTTACTCACTGTAACTATTGACAATTGAAATGTAGTCACCTGTCATGATCGACAACGCATTCCGTACTCATTTTGCGTGGAAGTTTTACTTTAGCTCACTAGTACGAAAAGCATGACTTATTCTCAAATATGACAGTCAATGACAATTGAATGTTGAAAGCAGTTCTTTTTAACAAAAAACTATAAATAGAAACACGTTATTGTACGTTTATCGTTACCTATCGTACGTTTATTGTATTTTTTCTATAACCTATATGAAATGTTAACATTTTCCACCTCCTGACAGTTGCTGAAACGTCACATTTTACCCTTTGAGGTTGAAGTCAATTATTGGCTAGAAATAAGAATTTTCCCCCGCAGATTTGACAATCTAGTAGTCACTTTTATTACCAACCTGCTATTTATACAAATTAATAAAATTTTTAACGTTTCACAGCGGTTATAGAAAAAAATATTGTATTATATACGGGGGAGAAACCTCTGTAACTTCTCCCCCTTATACATATAATAAATAACTATTAAGTATTGTAAAAAAACTGAAAATCTTACTTCGAATCTCCTCGGGGGTGGCAGCTTTGCAAGGCCGCCGGCCGGGCCTCATCGTCAAGTGCCAGATGCGTCCTAATTCCGGCCTTTCGTACTGTAACTTCCATACTAAGATAAAAGAGTTTTGGATCTCGATGCTTCATCTTGTACTTGCCGAGAAGAGTGGTCACCACTTCCTTGCAAGTGGTTTGGAAAGTTATACCAAGAGTTTTATACTCAATGTCGGGGCGGAGGCACTTTGCGTACACTTTAATTGTAGTCTGAAACAAAAAAAAAGTGTTAAAAATGTATTCCGGTACCGGGAATCGAACCCGAGCCTCCTGGGTGAGAGCCAGGTATCCTAGCCACTAGACCATACCGGATGAATGAAAATGAGATCCAAGGCTTGTAATAAAGAACGGTTTAAAGCGTTTTTTAAGTATACGTCAGCCAATTTTGCCCACGTTGCCCACGTTTTTAAATCTGGTTTGCGGCGGAAATAAAAAAAGTTTAGAATTGTACCCAACGCCGAAAGAAAAATTAATAAAAATAGACTTCCGATACCGGGAATCGAACCCGAGCCTTCTGGGTGAAAGCCAGATATCCTAGCCACTAGACCATATCGGAGTTGAGTGGTACTCGTAAAAAAATGAAATTTGGAATACAATTATCTATTTTTAGAAATTAGGGGATTATAAGCCGAGATAATGGATTGATTAATTCGATCATGATTAATCGGTTTTCATCCTAATATTCACGCTCCTCAGCTGCCAATAACATAATAACATAACAATGACAAAGTTACTAGATTGAAAAATGGCGCTTCACCGGTTGACAGTGACAGTAAGAAGAATGATTACACAAGGTAGTTTCACAGTCTCGTTCCACAAAATTTTACTTACTGTTTAGGACGCGTTTCGGAGTGTTACTCCATCTTCAGCTATAAAAGAAATTAACACAAAATACAAAACAGTTGCCTGGAAAATGAAAAAACGTTTGGGTCAAAGAAAAATAACAGCTTTTGGGTCGCACTGTAAATCGATCGAAAGACGCTCAAACATTGAAGAAAGGCGCGAAAGTTTGGGGAAATTTGGTGGGTGGTAGGAAAAGGTTAAAGTCACACTAAAGTCAAAAGCAGCTTCTGCGCGCCGACCAGATGAAGACGGTCAGGTTCAGCGCAACTGTACCCGTCTCTGTCTATGCCATAGCAAAGAAAGGAGCGCGACACAGGTCTCAATCCGACCGTCGATCTCGGCAAGCGCTAAAAAAACGTAGAAGTTAAAACCGCTAAGGGAGCTTTAGACGTGACATGTCACCTGTCAAAGAAGAACATAACCTGTAAGAAAGAATTCGATAAATCGATAAATAAAGAGCGTGAAGAAGGGAATTGGTGAACCTGAAACAGAGCTGAGATGACCGGGGTAATAAAGCCAATTTGATCGTTAAGGAGAGAAGATTGTGGCACATTTTTAATTTCCAGAATTTCTAGATTATTAAGAAGACGGCCTTTTGGACAAACATGTAGCAGATCTACGTTGGAATTTGGGTCAAAGGAGTCCCTGTTGCAAATGACCAGTAGAAGTGTTATAGAAACCATTAGAAACTGCCACTGGTTTGTGTTGGTATTTAATGTGTATACTGGTCTGTACTGGAATGATACAACTGGAATGTACTTGGAATACCCGGCGAATTGATTTTTATAATGATTTCTAATGGATGCTACTGGTCCAGTAGACTGCTTGGAAATACCAGTAGAAATGACAAAACTATTTCTTCTAAAATCTAATGGATTGTACTGGATTTGTATTCGTACTGGGAAAATCCATTAGAATTAGAGTAGATGGCGCCAGTTGCAGAATTTGAGCCAATAGGAATCAAGCAAGTCCTGCCTGTTTAGAATTCATATCATCTTTCGTATTAGTAGGTAGCCATCTTTGATGCTGTTGGTGTTAGTCATTGGCAATGTTTTTCTTGCAAGATTTTCGTGAGTTTCTGATTCCGTTTAGGAGATTTTGGTGAAGTGTGGACAATGTAGGTATCGTTGAGGACAATTTGTAACAGTTTAGTGTTTAGGATTCAGGATCAGCGTCAGCCCGCCAGCGAAGTCAACAAAAAACCACCATCTTGCTTTGACAAAAGCCTGAAGTAAAAGTTAGGTACGTTATTTGGCAACCTCTCAAATTCTTCAAATTGCTTGAAACTACCAAATGATCGAGAGAATGCGTGGAAGAGAAAAATCCTCCTCACTAGGTACCTAGCGGGTAAAGTTAAAATATTTCGATCCTGAAGTCTGCAATCTCTAAAACCTACTATGAACTCTTTTTTGTACTTTTCACTCTGAGAACCAAACTATAGATCATTCAACATTGGCTGCAGGAAATGGACTTCGCGAGAAAAGAAGGTCACGCCATCATACGCAGAGCCAATAGCGTTCCATTAATGTTTGTATTGTGGATTTCCAGTGAAAATATTTTTTGTGGGATCCTATAGTGTTTTTATGGGAATCTCTTGTGGATTCTACTGGTTTCCATTGGTGTCTGTTGGAACTGCCCAGTGCGAACCAGGGCAAATTTCTGTTGGTTGGTACTGGGAATTACCCGTGCAAATACACACATTGCAACCAGTAGAATCCACAAGAAAATTTTTTCAATGGTTTCTACTGTGATTTGCAACAGGGGTGTCCAGCTTTTAGGATGTGGTCAGCGAAAGCAGATTGGGTGTCAACCTCTGAACGATCAATGTTGGAAGTGATTTATTTGTTGTGTTCCTTCACTCTCTGTTGAAGACATCGGCCCTCAGAAGACATCGGTCATCTCAGCTCTGTTTTAGGTTCACGCTCTTTATTTATCGATTTATCGAATTCTTTCTTACAGGTTATGTTCTTCTTTGACAGGTGACATGTCACGTCTAAAGTTCCCTTAGCGGTTTTTTTTTAGCGCTTGCCGAGATCGACGGTCGGATTGAGACCTGTGTCGCGCTCCTTTCTTTGCTATGGCATAGACAGAGACGGGTACAGTTGCGCTGAACCTGACCGTCTTCATCTGGTCGGCGCGCAGAAGCTGCTTTTGACTTTAGTGTGACTTTAACCTTTTCCCACCACCCACCAAATTTCCCCAAACTTTCGCGCCTTTCTTCAATGTTTGAGAGTCTTTCGATCGATTTACAGTGGGACCCAAAAGCTGTTATTTTTCTTTGACCCAAACGTTTTTTCATTTTCCAGGCAACTGTTTTGTATTTTGTGTTAATTACTTTTATAGCTGAAGATGGAGTAACACTCCGAAACGCGTCCTAAACAGTAAGTAAAATTTTGTGGAACGAGACTGTGAAACTACCTTGTGTAATCAAACATCAATTCCTCTTTGAAAAATGGACCAAGCTTTCAACCAGTAAGAAGAATGCCAAAAATCCAGAAAAACTTTATTTTGTGCCAGTGCTTGTGCGACTTTTTGTAAATAATTAGTTGGAGGTGAGTTTTTAGGTGTTCTTGTTTTGTCCACAAACAGCCATTACACTTTTGAAAGTGAAAGTAGTAAAAAGTTCGTCATCAGATGTCTGGCACTTTTTTTGAAGATGTCTGTATCGGTTCATGGAAATAAGTGGCTTTTTAGCACATCAACTTTAAAAAATTAAATTCCGCTTCTGAAAATGTATTCACACAAACTTTGTATAACAGTATAATTTTTGTTACCGGATTTGGTAGCCGATTTTTTTTTTTTTAAATGTCATTTTAGTGGCAAAAGGACTCTTTTGAATTTATTTTACAAAAAAGGAAAACCTTCAGTGCCATTTCTTCGAAATTTGCTATTTTAGAGGCAAGAAGGTCCCTTTTTGAGTTTTTCTTAGCAAAAAGAGCAATAATTATTATTAACGAATAAGATAGCTGTAGTGCCATTTTTTCAGAAATTTTCATTTTAAGGGTGAGAAACATTAGTAGGTATTCTAGATTTTAGTAAATGAACGCCGGGCTGAATACGCACGACAGCATCAGCGATCAACAACCGCCCGCACCCCCGAACTCTGACTCACAGATTCTGATATGGTTAATGCTACATTTACAAATTCTGTGAACAAGAAGAAGTTCCTACCGT
This sequence comes from Pycnomerus fuliginosus, assembly GCA_963924575.1. Lineage (NCBI taxonomy): Eukaryota > Metazoa > Arthropoda > Insecta > Coleoptera > Zopheridae > Pycnomerus > Pycnomerus fuliginosus. Next base: position 42,594,334 of record OZ004619.1, on the reverse strand, counting down.
CTCCGAGATTGCCATTTTTTTTCTTTTTTTTTATTTCTTGGCGATTAAGAATCTGAAGAGAATTCCCCGATACTTTGATTCATTCCTGGATTATCACAAAAAATCTGACTATTGCGATTTTAAAGAAAAATTTATAACTTTCTTAGACTAATGTTATTTTAATGAAAGCGCGAACTTTTATATTTTTCACAGCTGTCAATTGAATAGCATTGACAGAAATTTTTTAGGCCTTTCAGATTTTGAATAAAGAAAGTCAACTTTTCTTTTTCTTATGGGCGCCATATTGAACTTTAACACCGCTGGACACTCATACAAATTTGCTGCTCAAAAATATAAAAAATAAAAAAATAAAAATAAATAAAAAAAAAATAATAATAATAATAATAACCAACATAGACGTTTTTTTAAAAATATGTGAAATCCTGAGTCACACGACCGCAAGACGTATTTTTTTACTGCTGAATTCAATTGTTTTCACATGCTACAAGAGATTGAAGTCGGCTTACTTTTTTGCAATTGTTTTTCATCATCATCATTTTTTTATAAATTATTCATACCAATTTTCAAATTCTGACGTCTGTCAAAAAAGTGCATGTTGACTACATTTTTAAAGCCAATTTTTTTGTATATTTGATGGTGTCAAAATTCAATATGGCTGCCATAAAAGAATCAAAAGTTGACTGTCGATATTCAAAATCTAGAATGCCTAGAAAATTTCTGTCAATGCCATTCAGTTGGAAGCTGTAGAAAGATATTATTTTTTTCTTTAAATTGGCAATTTTCAGATTTTTTGTGATAACTCAGGAACGAATCAAAACATCGGTGAACTCTCTTCAGATTCTTAATCACCAAAAAACAGAGCAACTTTTCTCCAATTTAAACTACTTATTTCCATCTATTTATGGTTTCCGAGATACTAATGACGTGAGCATCGAAAAATTAATATGATAAACTGCATTATTTGACATTTATAGTGATTTTGAGTCACTTCCGGTTTCAGCGGAAATGAGCTCTACTTTGAAATTTTAAATGGAACACCGTGTATATCTTAATATTTTAGAGTTTTGTATTAAAATCTGAGCATGACCACATTTTTTTTTTCAAATTTCCCTCGAAATTTCCTATTTCAGATTTTCGAAAAACTTGATTTTAATTTCTTTATCTAGAGTGCTATGACCTCTCATACTAATCACAATTTCCAAGTTATTAATTTTTTTCTAATGGATCAAGGACCTGTGGATTAAAACAGAATCAAATTGGATGGTAGTTGTTTTAATTTTCAATGACCTACTACGTTTTACGCCTACTGGTTAATTCAGAAAAACAAGAAATTGATTCCTTATCCATTGGTCAAATCTTATACCATTTTATTCCTAACAAAATCTACTTTTCTGTATGAGCCATCCTTGAACCATTTGAAAAAAATTATAGTCATTTGGAAAAAACTGCTTCGCATTCTTTCAAACAAATCAGGATAAGTGACGGATAGAAGCAGAAACCTAGAATAAACATTTTGATGAGGTGTTTGATGACTCTAGATTAGTTTTTGAGAATTTCAGAATTTAATAAAAACATTACGATATACAAAGTGTTTTATTTTGTCAAAATTAGAATATTTTTTAGTAAAAATTTTCGCGGCACAAAAAAATTTATTATGAACCAAACTCAACTTTAGTATATCAGAAGATGCAGAAAACAATTAGATATTAAACTATTAGTAAAAAAAATTGGGGGTGTCCATTTGAAAACGAAAAGTTGAGATCCAGTTGACATTCAAGTTAAAGTTGATAAAAATCAAAACTATCTTCTGTTTGTAGTGTTTTAGGAGCAATTTAACTTGGTTTTTAGGTCACTTAAAATCGGACCACAAATAACAAAGTTATAGCGTTCTAGAGTTTTAATCTCGCACCCTGTATGTCCATATTTATACTATAAATGGTAACTTTTATAAAATTTTTAGCATTCTATTGGTAACTTTTATAGTTTTTGTTTGCCATTTTCTAAATGCTTTCATAATTATGTAAGTAACTACACTAAAATATTTTAGTCATCTTTTCGGTGGTTCGGACTCCGGACTAGCTGGCATCATCTTCAAATCCCGTTTTGGTCCTTTCCATGCACCCAACCGTAAACTATAATCTACCTCCGACAAACGACTTTAATTGAAAAGATTTTATGGTCATATCATAAACTGCATCATCATGGGCCTCATGGTAGAAAATTCATAACGCATAGCATAAAGTAGGTACAGTTTTCCATACCCACGAAGGGAGAGTTTCTCAGATTTGACAAAACAAACTGAAGACCCCAATATTTACTGCATCAGGATGTTTCGGACCGTCATAAAAGTCTAAGCACTTAACAAACCTTCAAATTCCATATATTTTTATAATCCACAGGAAGAGATCAAAGCTCCAGTTGGGGGGCATAAAAATAACTTTCCCATTTTATTAAATCAACTTACGTGAATATTACAAGCAGGTATGACATCCAGAGTGAAATTCTGATAAAATCGAAATCCGTACATTTTTGTGTAAACCACCAACAAAGCCAAGGTGTCACAACAAACTGGGGCCAAGTCCTCGAAGAAAATTAAATCGACACCTTAGCGTCCCGATGCCACTCGTCTTCCTGTTCGTGACATAAAAAGAACACACTCGCCTCATCTTAAAAGTATGATAAATGACATAATGGCTCATATTTTACATTTTTAGAGCGGCAAGGCGGCAAAAGACGAGATAAATCACGCCCCGAGATTCGACCATCACGCGCAAAACTGCCCAATTAAGGTTTGTCAAAAATGCCATCAACAGCCAAATATTTTTTAATTGGCACGTTAGCTGCATTCTGTGAGAAAATAACGGATTAATTTGGCGCTAAACTATTTGGACTTCTACAAAAGATTCATTAGCGGCAAGTGGAGCGTTTTTTGGCTACAAAGACAGTTGATGGCAAAATAATTGGGGGGTAATGGAGAATGAGCCCGTTAGTGACGCAATTTAAATCTTGTAATTTGTGGCAATTAGGGCGAGAAACCTTTTAGGGAAGGAACAAACAGAAATACAATACGGTCGTGTATAATAAAACTTGAAATCGTGCTAGGATGTAGGGGTTTGATTTTTAAAGAGGGGTAAATAGGAGTAACGCGATACCACCGCCGGAAATAGACATTTGTGAGCACGTGCACTAGGTGCACACCTGACGACCAGACGTGCTCATATTGTTCAAGAGGCTAAAATGATCCGCCACGAGTTGACTACTTTTTTTTTGAGAAATCGCAAAAACAGAATAATTAATAAAATAATAAAAACTTGACAGTCTCGGAGACGGTAGAAACTTCTACTTTTTCACAGAATTTGTAAATGTAGGTATCGCAATTAACTAACTTTAACCGTTTAAGCAGCTAATTTTAAAAATTATAAACAAAATAAAACGTAGAAGTTAAAATTAATGATTAAGATAGATTTGAAAAGGAGCTTTTAGCCGCTAAAATGTCACTTTTCGAAGAATTAGGTATAGCAGGTGGAAGGGTCAGAGAATCGTAGTTGTAATGCAGAGTGCAGTGAGTAAGTAAAACCGAGCATAAAATCAACACGAAAACATCCCCGACCCGCTACCGCAAACTGCCGGTATCCGTTTAATCAGAGAATTTCTGAATTTCTGAAAAAATAGCACAAAGGTTTTCGATCGAGCTATCGAATTCGATAATAATAATTATTGCTCTTTTGCTAAGAAAAACTAAAAAAGGGGCCTTTTTAACCTCCCCACTCCACTTCACCACTTAAACAAAAGGGAGGTTACTGCAATCACTAAAATTTTCGAATTCGAGATAACACCAGATCTTCACGTTTTGTGGTCTCAGGAACTCAAAAAAGTGGTTTTTAAAATGTGTCTGTGTGTATGTACGTACGTACGTACGTTCGTACGTTCGTTTGTAATCACGCCACAGCCAAGACTATTGGACCGATTTGGCTGAAATTTGGAACATAAGCATCTCGTAACCTAACTTAGATCTGAAAAGCTTTTGGAGCCAATTGTGCAACCGGAAATGCCATTTTGGCACATCAACTTTTAAATTTTAAATGCAAACCCCCATTTTTCACGTCACCATAAGGAAGACCTTCAAATTCTGCTTCTAAAAGTGTATTCATTCTTAGTACCCTTTGACCAAAAATAAAAAAAAATTGATTTTTATCGGACTTTAAAATCGCGGTTCAACCCAAGCCCCTGAACCGATTTGGCTGAAATTTTGCACATGGGGATTGTATTACACGTCGAAGAGCTGAACAAATTTTGAATTCAATCGACTCACGGAAAGTGCCGTTTTGGCACACCAATTTCCAAATTTAAAATTATTTTCTCATTTGACCATTAAAAACAAGTTTTTGAAAGATTTATTGTCACTATCGGAAAAGTCTTCAAATTCTGGTTTTAAATAAGACAAAATTCGTTCGCATTTAGTGCTGTTTGGTTCAAAAAAGCGAAATTTTATAACAGTAAAAATAGATTATAGCCCAAATTACTGAATCGATTTGGCTGAAATTTGGTACATGGAGATCGGGTGACCCGTTAAAGACCTGAAAGGCTTTTGAAAGCAATTGGCCCACGGGAAGTCCCATTTAAGCATATCAACTTAAAATTTTAAATACAAGACCTTCTTTTTTATGTCGCTATTAGAAAGGCGATCAAATTCTGGTTCTAAAAATGTGTTCACAGTTTCGGCCATTTCAGTGGAAAATAGAGAAAAATTTCTTTCTCATTAAAAGGGAACGGGCTGACAGTGGATGACATAAAGTGGCAGTTATTGTCAAAAAGGTGGCAAAAGATTAACCTTAAAAGGAACATATTGTCAGATGTGATGGGTGATGTCCGAGGTGATGTCGGTATTTGTCAGAAAATCGCACGATACTAATCATTAGCCAATAGAAAAATTGATTTCTGTGTGTTTACCATGGCAACTCGAAGATTTCCTGGAAATTTTTGATACCTACCTGGACCAACCTAAACGAAATTAATAAGTGGAAATTTTTGTGTCAAATTAAATGTCAAAAAGCGTTTTTATTCAATTTCTGTGGCTGTATCGTTGCTATTTTCTTACCGAATCTGCATTCGAGCATTAATCCATTTCCTGGAAATTTTAGTCGTGCATTCCAACAACGTAATCGGGCCCTCGTGTACCACTCGGGCCGATTAATACGTTGTTGGAATGCACTCCAAAAATTTCCGGAAAGAATTAATGCTCTTATGAGATTATAAGTGAAAATTGCGCAATTAGTCAAGTATTAAAAAAATTCTGTTGAATTGACTACTACCTACACAGAATACAAAGATCCACGCGATGGGGAGGTTCCAGCCGCTTCTCTGCTGCATTTTTTGTCTCTAAAATGGCAATTTTCGAAAAAATTTCACTATGGTTTTTGATCCGGCAATGCAGCTATCGAATCCGATAATAAGAATATGCTTTATTGTAAAACAAATTCGAAAAATGGACCTTTTGCAACTAAAATGAGAAAAAATGGCACTAAGGTTTTCGACTTGCAAAAAAATCAGCTATCAAATCTGGTAATGAAAATATAGAGCTATAGTCATAGTTTGAGCTGCAGCGTGATTACAGACAGGACATTTTTCAAAAGCCACTTTTTCGGATTCCCAGGACCCTAAAACGTCTTTATCGATTCTATTTTTCGATCGATTTTATTAATTTGCTGTGCTAAAGCGTAGAAGTCAAAAAATAAAGCTCCCATGATTACCCATGCGGGAAGTTGAAGTAAGAAGGAAGAGTCAATTTAAAAATCGCGCCAAACCAAAAACAAACGATAGGTTCGCAAAAAATTGGCGTACGGTCAACTGGAATTTTACGTTACAGAAGGAAATAACTAACCTACCGCACGCAGCCGATCAAATTAAATTAACGGCACACGAAGCAGATTTTAAATTATTTCTTAATCAATTATTAATTGAATCAAGAACGGCAACCAGAACGTCACGGCAAAAGGACCACTATGACCGTTCCAATTCCAATCCAAATGCAAATGCTACATGTGTCGTCGAATCATAAAATCATGTTTAAAATAAAATATTGGGTATTAAAATGAGGGAAATAAAAGTCGTCCTCCATCTGGCCCAGACCTTATCCCGCCCAAATTATACCGCCGCACTAAACCATAGTTTACTGTTCCACATAGCTAAATATTATTTATGGAAAGGGGGCATAAAATTTATAAATAAAGCGCCAAAGAACTTGACTTAGCTGAACTTGTCCCATGGATCATACAGGACTTTTATGAATTTGTACTTTCTAGCCTTATTTTGCCTTTTGTATAAATTTTCAAAATCTCCTTATCACGGGGTGAAATGAATAAAGTTACAAAAGGTTTATCCTTTTCCTCTGTACCAGAAGTTTGTATTCTTATCACTTACTAATTTAAGCAAAAACCTTTGCTAAAACCTTTGATTATACAGTGCTTTCCAAAAGTAAGGAATAAATTCAAGAACTTTTTCGAGAGTAATATTTCGAAAATATCCTCGGACAGGTCATCCCTATTTTTTTAAGGCGCATCCGATTGTGTATTCTGATATTTATTTGCACTTCCGGTTTATCCGGAAATGATCCTAATTTTGAGTTTTTAAACGGGATCATACTTTTTTCTCAACGGATTATTTTCTAAGCCAGAAATATGTGTCATACCTGACTTTTTAGAACAACTCCGGAACTGATTTTAATAAAATATTTTTTGGTTATACGTTTATCTTATTATTAGACATAACAAGTCAAAATTTCATCAAATTCGACAAAGAGGAAAATGGTTTTCCAGCTGCACCTACTGTTAAATTTATTTAGAAAAGTTACACAGAATCAAGGAGTTTACCACTCCAAAAAATAGTGTCCCAAAGACTACATTTAGCATAAACTACATGAGACATAAACTACACAGTGACTAATAAACCCCTCGCGTAGAATGAACAACACTAAATTTGCTAATGTTTTCAGGTAACGCATTTAATTTGTAAACTTTCGACTTTTTAATTTTTTTCATTTAGGCACTCGTTCCCTTTCACATCACCCTCAATGCGTGCGGGGCCCTAATTTTGCATTTCTTTTAATCAAAGCAATCTTTAATGTGACTGAAAACCACAGAAACAATTTTGGCAATTCCGATTGTCATCAAATTGTAATTCTTGTCATCTGTTGCAACGTGCTATGCCATAATTGTTTCTATGGTTATGGTGATCTTTTATTTATAATTTTTTCTTATGAACTATCGAAATTATTAATCTTTTATTTCCAATTACAAAAAAAATATCGGGAGGGTGGTGTACAAAAATTCGCTTCACCCCTCACTCAGATAGTTCTGGTTGTCTAGCCCCCTACCCACTGCCGGGTACAGGGGCAATATACATATTATAGTAATTATTATTGATCACTTATAGTTTGCTCTACTATAGTTTCCGCTAAGATAATTATTTCAAAAGAGAATAGGTGGTTAAGGTTTAAGTATAGAGCATATTTAATGTGATTCTGACTCAGGAGATGGCTCCACGCTCACAGAATTAGTTGTATTGTGGGTTGCGGGGCCGATTGCGTAGTGGCATTGAAAACCCGTCCTACGTATCGAGGATACCAAATCCCCGAAGTGTCGCTATTCGCCGCTAGGTGCTTTGCGCAGGGTAAGGTTACCGGCAGAGCACCTGCGTAAGGTTGAACTTGCCCTGTTGCCACTATGTTACTTTGACAATATACAACATAGGTACATTCAAGAATCAGACCATGGAATCAGATTTGTGTATCCATGACGTTAATAGTATTTACTGCATTACATTTAAGACTGTGATATGACTGATAACTGATAGGAGTTTGGTAAAGATTTTACATAACCAGTCAGGAATTAATCTATAATAGACAATTAGACAAGGCTATTTTTGAGACTCCACCAAAATAATTAAGATTCTCTTTAATTAAAAATTGCAAATTAAGATTTGTAATTTTATGCTGTAGTGTATTTATGCAGAAGTTAGTTTTTTGTTTTACATTATATTATTTTATTGTAAAAATAGTTACCGAATATTTGCGTAAATAACAAATTAATTATATTTTTGCCTACCGATCATGTATACATCTGCGCCAAAAAAATTGGGATACGTTCACACTATAAATTATAATAAAAAAGTGGCAGTCTCGAAGACGGTAGAAACTTCTACTTTTTCACAGAATTTGTAAATGAAGCATTTAACCAAGGTCCGCGTGCGGGCGGTTGTCGGTGGCTGTTGCGCCCGGCGCTCATTTATTAAAATCTAAAATACAAATGTTTTTCACCCCTAAAATGACATTCTTCGAAAAAATGGCCCTAAGGTTTTCGATCCGACAATGCAACAGCTATCGAATTCGATAAAGATATTATGCCCTTTTGGTAAGAAAAATTCAAAAAGGGGTGTTTTTGTCCCTAACCGGAAATTTTCTAAAAAATTGCAGGTGATCACAGACAGACACACAGACGTTTTTCACAGTTATTAACTTCTACGCTTCGCGAAGCAGTTACTGGAATCGATCGGAAAAATCGAATTTCCAAAAATATCAAATATTTACGTTTTAGGGTCATGGGAACCCAAAAAAGCGGTTTTTGAAAAAATGTCTGTGTGTCTGTGATCACGCTACAGCTCAAACTATTGAACGTATCGAGATGAAATTTGGCATACATATTCAGTGGGAGATTTGTAGGTGCTGATTAGAATTTGGGCCACATCGGTCCACGGAAAGTGCCTTCTTGGCACATCAACTTTAAAAATTTAAATGCAAACCCCCATTTTTCGCGTTACCATATGAATGCCCTTCGAATTGTGCTTATAAAAATGTATTCACACTTGTGCCCTTTTGACCAAAAAATGGTGCCGTGAAAAAAAACCTATGCATAACTGTATATTTTTATGACCGGATTTGATAGCTGATTTTTTTTAAGCCAAAAACCTTAGTGCCATTTTTTAGAAAATGTCATTTTAGTGGCAAATGGGCCCTTGTTTCAATTTATTTTACAAAAAAAAATATTGTTACTATCGGATTCGACAGCTGTTATATTACCGGATCAAAAACATTGATGCAATTTTTTAGAAAATTTCCATTTTAGGGACAAAAAAGCCCCTTTTTGAGTTTTTCTTAGCAAAAGGGAATACTATCATTATCGAATTCGAAAGCTGTTGCAATGCCATTTTTTCGAAAAATGTCCATTTTAGGAGTGAAAAACATTTGTATTTTAGATTTTAGTAAATGTGCATCAGCCATCCAACCGCTCCGCACGCCCGACCTTGGTTAAATAAAGTTATACTCTGCCATTGTCATCAGATTTATTCCGTTTTATAACCGAAGGATTAATCGTAAAAGTGCTAACTTTGGCTGTGGATTATTCCAAATAAAAAATTCTTGGGTCATTTGCTGCTAAAATCCTCGGACCGCTTTAGCGGTCCATCAGGCATGTAACAGGTTAGGCGGGCGGATTGGGGCCAGAAATGTTCACAAACCCAATATAAAAGTATAACTAGATGTGTCTTACATCAAAAGACGCGTCTTGACGAGCTCTATGCGAATTAAAAAGTTACGACATTCTCCATTGGTCGAGAGTAAAGTTATTTGCAAAAAAGTGACTTTTTTTGATTTTCTCAGAAAACGTGTTTTTTATCGTTTACAACCTCGTAACATAAAAACTATTTGAGATATCGTTATAATTTTTTTTTTTCATCGAGAGGAGATTCATCAGCGATTCCTATTCCACCTCAGCTGTCGACAAAAATTTTCAGGGGGCTTTATTAGACGAGCCTAAACCGGAACTTTCATATTTCACGACATGAAATTTTCACGAATCGAGGAAATTTTTTATTTTTGAGGTAATCAAATATGCCCCGCGTACAAAATGAAGAGCATACTTCAAAGAAGTTTTTAAAAAAAAAGTTGTTGTCCTAGGGCCTATAGTTCTTGAATAATATATTTTCTTGTCAGCGCCCTAACTCAGAACTTCGCTCGCGGCTGGGTTATTTGTAGCGGATCACTTACCTTGCGCCAACATCTTGACAGATGTCTCTAATATACTAATATTTTGTTCTATCATATCCTATCCAATATATACCTATCCAATCAGTAGGTAATTGTTATGCAATGTAACGAAAAGAACAACCAACAAAACTCTTCATTTATTGGTTGAAAGTTTGGTCCATTTTTCAAAGAGGAACTGATGTTTGACTACACGAGGTAGTTTCAAAGTCTTGTTCCACAAAATTTACTTACTGTTTACGACGCGTTTCGAAGTGTTACTCCATCTTCAGCTATAAAAGAAATTAACACAAAATACAAAACAGTTGTCTGGAAAACGAAAAAACGTTTTTTGAGTCACACTGTAAATTCAGTGTTTGGGGTCTCAACTTGAGAGGCCGACTGACATCCTGCTTGCGAAGAATGACCATCCCTTGGGTTTATCAGAAGTAAGTTACCATTGTCTTTGTATTTGTTTATTATTATTTTCCCCCCTTGTTCGCCGCCAGCGGCCGTTATTTAACAAACTTTGTACATTACTTTTCAAAGATATAGTTTTATTTGGAGTTAGTAAGGAACCGTAAGCGTGACATTTGTTTGAGCGTCTCTGCATGAATTTACAGTGTGACTCAAAACTACCTCGTGTAATCTTCATTTATTCTTATCTTACGCAAATTAAGTCAAAATGATTCCTCAAAATCCTCTTCCCTAACGTCGGTTGATGGCTGGAGAATATTTGTGCAGTCTTTGCAACTGCAAATATCAGTGCAAAAAAATCCTTCCTTGCGACAGATGCACCTGGAGTTCTTGCACATTTTATCCCTACAGCACGAAAAAATGTTCCGTAGAAGTAGAGACGCAACATTTTTTCGTGCACAAATCGACCCGTTTCGAAGCATCCATTTATTTTGTGTTGTGTTGCAATCCACAAAGGCAAAGGCAGCAAACTAAGTAAACATTCGAAGCGAGTCGATTGGGCACGAAATTTTTTTTCCTTTTCGTCGAAAATTCAATTTTCAAAAAATCATTGTTAAGTACCTAAGAGGAGCTGACGAACGAAAAAAATCTCAAGAGGTACCAGACTAGTATGGACTATCCTCCACACACGATAAAACTTTTCGAGAAAATCCTCCGGAGCAGGAAAAAAATAAAATTCATTTTCCTATGTTAATTCCCTATACGGCGGAGTCGGTGAAACACCCGGTAGTAGGTAGATACTTAATCAGTTCAATTACTTACCTGACTGCAGCCATATCAGATCCGGATATTATAACATCAACACCATACAGTTAATAATTGTAAAACCGACAATAATAATGACACTTGTCGACTTTTCATATTATGAATTATCAAGATGAAGCGTGGGTCTTGCTAAAAAAACGTGCAGAGGGATGAGCGGTATGCATCAAAGCTCGGCCGGACAGCGCGCCGCACCGCCTAAATTAAAACAGCGCAGATAAAAAAATATATTATTCAAGTACTCTAGGCCCTAGAACAACAGTTTTTTTTCTAAAAACTTCTTTGAAGTATGCTCTTCATTTTGTACGCGGGGCATATTTGATTACCTCAAAAATAAAAAATTTCCTCGATTCGTGAAAATTTCATGTCGTGAAATATGAAAGTTCCGGTTTAGGCTCGTCTAATAAAGCCCCCTGAAAATTTTTGTCGACAGCTGAGGTGGAATAGGAATCGCTGATGAATCTCCTCTCGATGAAAAAAAAAAATTATAACGATATCTCAAATAGTTTTTATGTTACGAGGTTGTAAACGATAAAAAACACGTTTTCTGAGAAAATCAAAAAAAGTCACTTTTTTGCAAATAACTTTTCTCTCGACCAATGGAGAATGTCGTAACTTTTCAATTCGTATAGAGCTCGTCAAGACGCGTCTTTTGATGTATGACACATCTAGTTATACTTTTATATTGGGTTACTTGAAAACTAAGCGACTTTTTGAGGCTTTCCCGCTCCACTAGGTAGCGAAGGGTGGGTTTATAGGGCAGGTAACTTAGCCATTTACCTGGGTCGAGGTCATTAGCTGGGGTTTTTCCAACCGTCTGTTAACCAGGAAATAGGTACAGTGCGTTCGCGAGACTTAGCCCCATCGTACCCTGTTATAATACACCTACGTTTTGAAAGCCATCTCTCTCCAGCGTTGTTGCACGTAGACCGAGAAAGTTTGAGCGTAACGCTCTGATCGTGTCGTGCGCTATGTCTCACTCCGACTCGTTTATCTGAGGAAGAAAGTAAACTGAACGTTCGACGTTCGTTGAAGCGTCACTGAGGACCGGTTGATCTCTCCACCACACAATGTACGACGACGGTTGATTTTTGTACGCGCTCTTACTGGCTTCGCTAACATTGGTGGAAATACCAAGCATCGCTTATTACAGACGTCGGTCACATCGTTGATAACTGCAGCCTCTAGCTCATGGGGCTAAGTCTCGCGAACGCACTGTATCTTTAAAGTTTTCTAAAAATGTTGGCATGAATATCGATTTTTATTCCCTTGTGCATACCTACGGCGTGTACCCGCGAATACGCTGGACTACAGCACTGTAATTGTCTCACAAAGTTGTCTTAAATTTTATGCCCTTTCGGCGGCTTTCGAAAAACGCAAAAAAACAATAAAGACCTACATCACTTTTTTTAACTTCTTTATTTAGGTACTTATTTTTGCGTCTTTATCGGACCATCACCACAGGCAACTAACATAGAAGATTTAATTTTTTTTCCTGTTCCTGAGAATTTATTTACTTCAAAAGTTTTAGGGAGTGTGGAGGGTAATATGGACAAGCCTGTACCTTTTGTTGTATTTTGTTTATTTTGCAATTTCTATAGTTACAACTGCCACGAATATCTTGATATTATTGAATAAATTTTAGAGCGCGTCATGAGAGAGAAAATTGTAATAAACAGTACAGCAGTACTCTATATGTGGGTATATTAATGTTTTAATTAATTTGAGTTTAGTACTCGTGTAGATTGTACCCGAAAAATCTCCAGTCTCCATTTAAAAATCAATTTTCCAAGAATATTTGTTAGGTAAGTACCTAAGAGGAGCTGATCAACAAAAAACTGAGCATTGAAATCACGGTAAAATTACGCGTAAAACAATAATTCCAACTTTATTAAATAATGATAAATAAGCATTGCATTAGGAACTAATGGAATGTGCACTTGATCGTTGACAAGCAAACATGGCAACGCTGCAACCGGCTTCTTCCAGTGTAGTGTAGTGAGCCTGAGGTGGCCAAATTTTAGCTATTGGGCGATAGAGAGTGCATCCCTCGGTGCATCCCTAGTTCGCTAAAAGTAGGCAGAAGCAGCACTGTGCAGACAATGAATTGCACGCATTGAAATTGAAATTCTAGTTCGGTAAATTGTTAATATTTCAGCGACATTATAAGCAAACGCCGGTTTTTCTTCACAGAAAGCAACACAGGCCCTATTAGAATAATTATAATAGTTAGATCTAACTATTTTATAAATTTATCGTACATAATTTGGCATTTTAATTTTTCATTATTTTTTATTAAAAAAACTGGAAATTCAAATAGATTTAAAAAAATGTGGAGATAGCCTTGCAGTTCCAGCAATTTCAGAAAAAAATTTTAACGAAATCTGGTATATAGTTTTCGAGAAAAAAAAATAAATCCCGTTAAATGCACCCTTTTTTCAACTTTTTATTTTTTTTTTCAAAAACTGTATACCAGAATTGTTTCATATTTCGACACAATGAATTTGATACTGAAACGAACGCCTGGTATTTTTTTTATGAAGTTTGAATTCAGAATTTTTTTTTTCTACTGTATACTTGAACCTTAAAATATTGTGCTATGTTTCTGTTACACGCTGTATTTTAAGAAATACCAACTTTGTTTGAATTAAAAAATTATCCTTACATACACACCTACTCATTTTTTAACCTCCCCAACTCCATCACAATTTAAAAAAAATGGGAGGTTATTGCAATCACTAAAATTTTCGAATTTGAGATAGCACCAGATCTTCACGTTTTGAGGTCTCAGGAACCCAAAAAAGAGGTTTTTAAAATGTGTCTGTGTGTATGTACGTACGTACGTACGTACGTTCGTTTGTAATCACGCCACAGGCAAAACTACTAGACCGATTTAGTTGAAATTTGGAACATAGGCATCTCGTAACCTAACTTAGATCTGAAAAGCTTTTGGAGCCAATCATGCAACCGGAAATGCCATTTTGGCACATCAACTTTTAAATTTTAAATGCAAACCCCCATTTTTCACTTCACCATAAGGAAGACCTTCAAATTCTGCTTCTAAAAATGTATTCATTCTTAGTGCCCTTTTGACCAAAAATACAAAAAAAATTGATTTTTATCGGACTTTAAAATCGCGGTACAGCCCAAGCCCCTGAACCGATTAAGCTTAAATTTTGCACATGGGGATTGTATTACACGTCGAGGAGCTGAACAAATTTTGAACTCAATCGACTCACGGAAAGTGCCGTTTTGGCACACCAATTTCCAAATTTAAAATTATTTTTTTATTTGACCATTAAAAACAAGTTTTTGAAAGATTTATTGTCACTATCAGAAAGGTCTTCAAATTCTGGTTTTAAATAGGAGAAAATTAATTCGCATTTAGCGCTGTTTGGTTCAAAAAAGCGAAATTTTATAATAACAGTAATAATACATTATAGCCCAAATTACTGAATCGATTTGGCTGAAAATTGGTACATGCAGATCGGGTGACCCGTTGAAGACCTGAAAGGCTTTTGAAAGCAATTGGCCCACGGGAAGTCCCATTTAAGCATATCAACTTAAAATTTTAAATACAAGACCTCATTTTTTATGTCGCCATTAGAAAGGCGATCAAATTCTGGTTCTAAAAATGTGTTCACAGTTTCGGCCATTTCAGTAGAAAAAAATGCAGCAGAGAAGCGGCTGGAACCTCCCCATCGCGTGGGGCTTTGTATTCTGTGTAGATAGTAGTCAATTCAACAAACATTTTTTTATGCTTTTCGTCTGTGGCTATAATTTCGCAATTTTCTGACAAATACCGACATTACCTCGAACAGCACCCATCACATTTGACAATATGTTCCTTTTAAGGTTAACATTTTGCCACATTTTTGACAATAACTGCCACTTTGTCATCCACTGTCAGCCCGCTCCCTTTTAATGAGAAAAATTTTTTTCTCTATTTTCCACTGAAGTGGCAGAAACTGTGAATACATTTTTAGAACCAGAATTTGATCATCTTTCTAATGGCGACGTATAAAAAGAGGTCTTGTATTTAAAATTTTAAGTTGATATGCCTAAATGGCACTTCCCGTTTACCAATTGCTTCCAAAAGCCTTTCAGGTCTTCAACGGGTCACCCAATCTCCATGTACCAAATTTCAGTCAAATCGATTCAGTAGTTTGGGCCATAATGTGTTTTTAGTGTTATTACAAAATTTAAATTTTTTCTACCCAAAGGGCAGTAAATGCGAATGAATGTTGTCTTACTTAGAACAAGTATTTGAAGGCCTTCCTGACGCTGGCAATAAATTTTAAAAAAAGTTGTTTAGGATGGTAAAATGGGAGTATATTTAAAATTGAAAATTGATGTGCCAAAACGGCACTTTCCGTGGGTCGATTGCCTCCAAACTTGTTTCAGCTCTTCGACGTTATAATACAGTCTCCATGTACAAAATTTCAGCCAAATCGACCCAGAGGTTTCGGCTGTATCGTGTTTTTAAAGTACCTTAACAATCCCGAATATTTCAATTTTTGTCAAAAAGGCACTAAGAGTGAATACATTTTTAGAAGCAGAATTTGAAGGCCTTTCTTATAGTGACGTGAAAAGTGGGGGTTTCCATTTAAAATTTAAAAGTTGATGTGCCAAAATGGCATTTCCGGTTGCACGATTGGCTCCAAAAGCTTTTCAGATCTAAGTTGGGTTATGAGATGCCTACGTACCAAATTTCAGCCAAATCGGTCTAGTAGTTTTGGCTGTGGCGTGTTTACAAACGTACGTACGTACGAACATACACACAGACACATTTTAAAAACCACTTTTTTAGGTCCCTAAGACCTCAAAACGTGAAGATCTGGTGTTATTTCGAATTCGAAAATTTTAGTGATTGCAGTAACCTCCCATTTTTTTTAAATTGTGAAGTGGAGTGGGGAGGTTAATAGAGAAAAAATTCTTTCTCAATAAAAGGGAGCGGGCTGACAGTGGATGACATAAAGTGGCAGTTACTGTCAAAAAGGTGGCAAAAGATTAACCTTAAAAGGAACGTATTGTCAAATGTGATGGGTGATGTCCGAGGTATTTGTCAGAAAATATCGGTATTTGTCAGAAAATTGCGAAATCAGTCAAGGATTAAAAAAATTCTGTTGAATTGACTACTATCTACACAGAATACAAAGATCCACGCGATGGGGAGGTTCCAGCCGCTTCTCTGCTGCATTTTTTTGAATTATTTCTTTATTCTTTTAACTAGTTGACAGCGTTTCATTTAAAGTATATACCTACAAAAATGATTAAGGATTATTCTTAAAATCTAAGTGATTTTTCAGTTTTTTATCCTGTAGAACATTGTCCTACATACGTGATAAAAGGAAATTGAAAATTCCGTTTTCACTTTTTTACTTTCTGTGTATTAACCTTGCATTCTGTAAGCTAAATGAGGTATGAAGTTTTACTAGTATACATTCAGTCAGATTCAGTCCAATTTTTCCTTCCCACTGATTTAAAATCTTCAATCCTGATGAGCAATATCGGCGCCTGTTGCGATACCACTTAATCTTCGCAATTACAAATTGTCCATTAAAAGATTAGTCAAGTACGGCTAGACAAGAAGATGAAAAACTTGTCGGCATGTAGTTCTTTCCTCGGCTGATTTTCATTTCCCAGGAGCAGGAGAATCTATAAAATATTCATAATCTCTCGATCGTGCAGAGAATATTAGCCATAACTGGTTGATAAGTTATTCTCTAATGCACATTGTTATAAATTCTTCGTGGTAAGAGAAAAAAAAAACATTTACTAGTAGGCCACTGGACCCCAAAATTTGACCACCGTAATTCACGTTCTTGTAAAACTCGTGATGAACCTGTGCTCACGTTCTTTCGAAAAATGACTTGTAATAACTATTAACCGTGCAAGGAGCAAACCACCCGATTTCGATCAATCGAGACGAATTAAATCCGTCCTTGAGTAACCTTTTCATGATTCACATCAATAAAAGTATATGCAAATGACTTTGCTACACCTTATGAATTTATATACGGCAGCCACCCAGACGTCACAGTCCAGTCATTATCTCCGAGTTCGGCTTCCGATAATATGCCACCAATAAATAAGTGTTAAAAATGCGTTTCAACAAATATCTCCTAAAATATTGACTTTTTGACAAAAGACGTGGTACACAAAATTGAAGCCCGTCTCATTTTTACAAAAAAGTTACTATTCACTTTTTTCGTATAGAGTCGACGGTGTGGCCGTAACGCGAAGCAGAAGGAATGCGCGACGCAAGTCTGCGCGCGTTGCGTAGTTTTTTAATACAAATGTTATTTAGTGATTTTCATTGGTTTTTTAATAATATTTCATTAATATGTAACTAAGTATCTATGAAAATTACTAAACAACATTTGTATTAAAAAATTACGCGACGCGCGCAGACTTGCATTCTATTTGCTTCGCGTTACGGCTACATTTCGCGTTACGGCTACACCGTCGACTCTACGAAAAAAGTGAATCTCAACTTTTTTGTAGAGCATGAGACGGGCTTCAATTTTGTACACCACCTCTTTCTGAAGCTGAACTCGGATTCTAGGGCACTTTTAGCATTTCATTTAGGTTTAGGATTATCAAAGAAACTAAAATTCAGTCCTCTTGATATATTCTATAATGCAATGATTCGATTGTGACAATGAAAAAATTAAAAATTCTTCACTGCCACAACCAAAACGAAAGCGGCTGGTTTGAGCTCATGGTCTCAAACAGGGAACGACAGACAGCTGTTTCGATCTCTTGGATCTCATCAGTGTCGTGCACCCCGAATGAAACCACAAACTCAAACCAGCCAACCTTTAAACAGAAAATGCGACGAACTAAGAGTGTTGTGTCGAAAACCACGACCTCTGTGAGAGGTGGGGACTACTAGCTTCCATGATGTCAAAGACATCTAAAGAAAACTAGCGGCTGACAAAGTCAGCTCGCCCCGGGCTTCGACACTACTCCTGTTTAGCAACAGGTGGCGTGAATGCAATGATTCGATTGTGACAATGAAAAAATTAAAAATTCTTCACTGCCACAACCAAAACGAAAGCGGCTGGTTTGAGCTCATGGTCTCAAACAGGGAACGACAGACAGCTGTTTCGATCTCTTGGATCTCATCAGTGTCGTGCACCCCGAATGAAACCACAAACTCAAACCAGCCAACCTTTAAACAGAAAATGCGACGAACTAAGAGTGTTGTGTCGAAAACCACGACCTCTGTGAGAGGTGGGGACTACTAGCTTCCATGATGTCAAAGACATCTAAAGAAAACTAGCGGCTGACAAAGTCAGCTCGCCCCGGGCTTCGACACTACTCCTGTTTAGCAACAGGTGGCGTGAATGCAATGATTCGATTGTGACAATGAAAAAATTAAAAATTCTTCACTGCCACAACCAAAACGAAAGCGGCTGGTTTGAGCTCATGGTCTCAAACAGGGAACGACAGACAGCTGTTTCGATCTCTTGGATCTCGACGACACTGATGAGATCCAAGAGATCGAAACAGCTGTCTGTCGTTCCCTGTTTGAGACCATGAGCTCAAACCAGCCGCTTTCGTTTTGGTTGTGGCAGTGAAGAATTTTTAATTTTTTCATTGTCACAATCGAATCATTGCATTCACGCCACCTGTTGCTAAACAGGAGTAGTGTCGAAGCCCGGGGCGAGCTGACTTTGTCAGCCGCTAGTTTTCTTTAGATGTCTTTGACATCATGGAAGCTAGTAGTCCCCACCTCTCACAGAGGTCGTGGTTTTCGACACAACACTCTTAGTTCGTCATATTCTATAATGTAATGACTGGACTATCAGTGAGAAAATTCATGACAAATCGGTTCTGGAAGCGATAATTACAAAAACCTGTCCCAGTTCTGAAAAAAGAGGAAACATTTTTCACCTCCGACAATGGTGAATAGACAAAAGCACGTCCGCCCTCCGAAGGTACCAAATCTGACTTAAAGGTCCATTATAGTGTTACAAAGAATGCTCGAATATCATCCTCGCTGAAAGAGCAACAACCCGTGTGAATGAGGAGCTTATGTCTTGAATATTAAACGCTCTTGTGTATCAATTTTATTAATACATGTCTTTATCACTCACCAACACATGTTTCAAGTTGTTTACTAGAGGGAATTGAGGATCCTCTGGAAGTCAGTCACTATTTAAGTTTGATAACAATTATCACGATTTTCGGGGATCAATATTTGGATTGATAAAAATTGTCAGTATAACTGGAGCGGAAGTGGAGAAATAACGAACTTATGAGAACCCGAAGGATTATCGCCGAACAAGGTTAATTAATTAACAGGTCTTTGTTTGTTTATAAAATGGTGAAAACTAGGCAAAGAATTGAATTTGTGGGAAGCAGGCAAGGCTGACGCTGTCTTCAGATGCGAAAGCTCGAGCGCAATATTGCTGGCAGACAATAAAATAAGAAAAGGGATCTCGGTAACCAGATGCTACCATGAGAACCGGCATGGGAGAAAACTACATACTTACTTTTAAGGGCCATATGATTTCGTGTGAAAATGCAACAAAGACCATCGATAACAACTTCCTACTTTCGCCATTTGTCGGTAATAATTAAAATAATAATAATAAGTGTATATCCGTGAATTGTTAAGGTAAAGAAAGGGTATTTGTATGCACGATACTGCACTGTTTCAAGACTTTCAAGTGCATGTCAAACGGAGGCTGAGCCACTGTTTTATTTGATTGGACTTCCAATGATGTACATATATAGAATTTCAAAGAAATGCCTTCAATTGCTGGGAATAACTTTGAAATTCTTCACATGGCCATGTGGTGTGCGCCCCATAGATCGAAATGAAACTATAGGTTTAAACCACCAGAGAAATTTCTGAATTCGGAATTTACTTGCTCAAGAATTCTCAAGGCAATATTTTTATTTTATGAAAGGGTAATTATTACGCTGGTAGTTTTTCCGGAAGCTTGTTTATTATTATTGTTTATAGTTCACATGCCTTATCAGTGTTATTTGAAGCAAGTTACGCAGATGAAATTCTTAAGATTTATGTAACTCGAGAATGTGACAAGAGTCAATTAAAAGGTCGCATAGGAAAAAAAATCTAAGTGTGGGCGGTATTGCTTCCCTTTGTGCATCTTGCGTTAGTGCACTGTATGCAAACCATTTCCGTAATGACGTTGAGTGACGTGGGTGATTGATTCAAGTGGAGTAGAAAATTTTATTGAAGTGAAAAATCGATAGTGCCGATACATGTTTGCTTTTGGGTTATTTTAACCTCCCCACAACCATATAAAAATGGGAGGTTATTGCAATCACTCCAAAATTCGAAATTGAGATAACACCAGATCTTTACGTTTCAAGGTCCCAGGATCACGAAAAAGTGGTTTTTAAAAAATGTCTGTGTGTATGTACGTACGTACGTACGTACGTACGTACGTACGTATGTGAGCACGATTTCTCGGAAACTACCGAACGGATTTTAATGAAATTTGGTATGTATGTTAGGGTTAGCCTTCCGGTGAGCCCAGTTAATTTTCTTGCGAATCCACAGACGCTAAGTGCCTTTTTGGCATGTAAACTATGAAATTTGACAGATGAACACTAATCTTTCTTATCAGCGCATGAAAGGCCTTGAAATTATGTATCTGAAACTGTATTCCCACTTAGTGCCTTTTTGGCACAAAATCTAAAAAATCGAAATTTAGAGGAAACATTAAATAACACGCTACAGCCTAAACTGCTGGATCGATTTGGCTGAAATTTGGTAGGTAGAGATACCGCTACCCGCCGTAGAGCTGATTTAATTTTGGTGACAATCGGCAAACGGCAAGTGCCATTTTGACATATAAACTTTGAAACTTGAATAATGAACTCCCATTTTCTCTACCAGCACATGAAGTCTTCAAATTTTGTTTTCAAAATTGTATTCAAGCTTAGTGCCCTTTTGGCAAAAGATCGTAAAATTTAGAAAGATCACAGAGAACACCTTAGGTTTGGTGGAGTAAAACTTAGGTATAGTAAACAGTAAAATTTACTTGATATTGGTGATAAGATTGGATCATTCACCGAAGTGGGGAGGTTCCAGAAGCTTCCGTAGCTGCCCATTTTTTTATACTGCTCATACCTACGCAATGTATCTACATATCAACTTATTGCATCATTGTCTTAGTACTTAGTGCAGAATCTAGTTTTGAAAAAAGATCAAAATAATTGGCTTTTAAAAAACGAACGAATATTTTTTGCGTAATCAAACTGTTATAGTTATTTATGCAACTTTAGTAATGAAAGTTACAGTTTTTTTCATAAGTTTTTAAAGATTTAAAGTCTGGTGGTGCACGAGGCCGTATGCGTAGTGCATCAATCAAACGAGTATAACCGCCTTTCCCTCACCCATGAAAAAGTGAAAAAAGAAAATTTTTCAGTATCTGGGGGAATTTCTAGTTGCCACGAGTCGCAACAGTAGCAAATTTAAAAAAATTAAAAAAGTAGAAAACGGTTAAAGATATAACAAAATCATAAATAAAAGAATCCACTTTTTTGACCTTCCAGATTTTGAGAAACGATGGCCAACTTTTCTTTTTTACTAACACTTATCGTCACACAAAAAAATTTGCTTTTCAAAAATGTAATTAATATACTTTTTTGGAAAAATATGTCAAAGCTTGAGTCACACAATGCCAAGACGCATTTAATTTCCGTTGAATTCAATTGTTTTCACATGTCAAAAAACAGAAAAAGTCGGTATTGTTTTTCATCTAAGTAAGGCTGATTTTACAAAATTATTCACACTAATTTCAAAATTTGGCGATATGTCAAAAAAGTCCATGTTGGTTAAATTTTTGAAAAGTAATTTTTTTTGCATCCAATGGTGTTCAAATGCAATATGGCTGCCATAAGAAAAAGAAAAGTTGACTGCCGTTGAGTTGACAGCTGTCAAAAATAAAAAAGTTCCAAGTTTCATTTAATTACCACCAGTCGTTAGAAAGATATGAATTTTTCTTTAAAATTGCGACTTTCAATTTTTTCGGGAAGAACCGTTATCAAGATAAAGGAGAATCAACTTTATAGAATCTAAATCACCCTGAAAAAGCGCAATTTTTTTCTAATTTAATCTACTCTTCATCTTTTATTGTTTCCGCGAATTCCCAATGGTGATGGGCAATGAACAATTCACCACCCTGTATGTACCAGCCTATTTAACAAGAACTATAACAAAATTAAACTTTTTTTATCAAAAACCTTTTAAGAAAGACCCATCAGGATATTTTTGTTGATTCTAGTTCTAACGGACGCAGGAACAGTGTGAGCCAAGCATTTTTTCTGTTGGTGTTAAACGGGCTTTCAGTTCTGTCAAAAAAAATACAGTATAACAATAGGATCATTACTATTAATTGTTGCCCCTTGTTTTTGTTAATTCCGACAAGAATTTTGATGCAAACTTAAAGACATCCTGACTAAATAGCCCTCTTAAGCCTAACTCACACCACCCCTGCGTCTCTTAGAAAATTATTTTGTTTTATGCACAAATTATACTGCATTGCCTACATTTTTCTATAGGGCCAAATGTAAGTACTAACTCTAAACACAATCTGCATCACTTTATAACATGTGATTAAAAATAATACCTCCACCCTCCATTGTCCAAATACCTGCTCTCATGGAGGCAAAAAATGTATCAAATGATAACTTTTCCCTGCAAAATGTTTAAAGCAAGACGTCATCAGTAGGTAGGTCGGCACCAAAAACGATTAGAATTTGTTGATCTTTACGAAGGCGAAATTTCGAATTTAAACTCTAAATTTCGACTTTAAACTCTAAATTTCGACTTTAAACTCGAAATTTCGACCTTAAACTCGAAATTTCGACTTCGAGCTCGAACTCAATGCAGATACACGACGGCACTCGACAGTTCGGCTTTGGCAGCCGCAATTTCGAGTTTAAAGCCGTTTCGTGATTAAAGTCGAAATTTCGAATTTAAAGTGGAAATTTCGAATTTAAAGTCGAAATTACGAGTTTAAAGTCGAAATTTCGGCTTTAAACTCGAAATTTCGACCTTAAACTCGAAATTTCGACTTCGAGCTCGAACTCAATGCAGATACACGACGGCACTCGACAGTTCGGCTTTGGCAGCCGCAATTTCGAGTTTAAAGCCGTTTCGTGATTAAAGTCGAAATTTCGAATTTAAAGTGGAAATTTCGAATTTAAAGTCGGAATTACGAGTTTAAAGTCGAAATTTCGACTTCGAACTCGAAGTCAATACGGCACTCGACAGTTCGGCTTCGGCAGCGTCAATTTCGAATTTAAAGTCGAAATTTTGAATTTGACGACGAAGTTTCGAGTTTAAAGTCGAAATAATGAAAAATAAAGCGTCATGTCCTCTCTAGGCCTTCGTATTTTGATTAATTCACGAAATAATCATGCCAAATACCACATGTGCCGTGTAATTGAAGTTCCTTGCGAGGAAAATTGACCGTTCAAGAAACAATAAATTTTCTAGAAAATTAGTGGACTGTAAAATCTCCGCCACAATGTTCAAAACAATGCATTCGAGAGTGATACACGGGAAGTCCTCCATTAAGAGAATAGTTTCAAACCGATTACTGTTAATGTCGATTATCAAATAATCAGAATATCTCGCTCGAGCGCCAAGAATTCTTTCGGTTGACCCCAAGAAAATTATGTGTCCATTGTTTATTGTTAAGTAAAAGCCACACTTTCCATGTTTTGTAAGGTAGTGTGAGATAATTAATTAACATGTAATTACCTAGAAAGTCCCATCAGTATTGTTCGCTAAAATCGCTCGATATTCTGCGGTTTAGCCATCCTAACCCACATTGCCACGGTTTTTTCATGGAAATTATTGCAAATAAGACTTCCTTTCAAGACCCCAATTATCTACCGTTCATACTGTCCGGTTTAAGTAGAAGATAATACACCGAAATTAAGGTAAATAACGAGATAGCTATCACGCGATAAAAATGTGTTTCTATGCCGATTTATAATTCAGACTTTCTTTTTTTCTAACCGCAGTTTGTCCACTGCAATAATTGGGAAATAAAATAACTAGTGGATAGTAGTGTACATTTAATAAGACCACCCGTATAGCGATTAAAAATACAAACTGTTCCGGTACCATCATGTAACAGAGACGTTCATTATTACATCCCCAGGATGTGCTCTCGGTTAAGCCAAAGGGATTGTGTAAGACGCCAAATGGCACACGCCATACGTGGCGTGTCTGGATGACCCCCATATATAATTTATGAAAGCACACATGGCCCCCATCGATCACTATTTATTCTCGATAACTACCTAATTATTAACCCCACAACCTGTTTATTGAGATTTATTAATTTTCCAGGAGAAAGAGATTTAAGCCTGATTAAAACGGATAGATGGCATTTTTTTAAAGGGGGAATGCCAGCTGCAGTGCTGAACACAAGACAGGATGTACTAAGGTAGTGTTTTTGTTGGGGGTGAACCTGGTGTACCCTTTCAGATGTGGCACACACTTCTACAAGAGAAGAAACGCCGACAGCACCAAAAATAACTTGCGAGAAGACACCTTGCGTATTTGCAAGCATCAGGAACACGAAAGCTCTAAAATGAAAATAGAAAATATCTAGTCGGTAATGTATTGTAATATGAATATGTAATTATTGTATATGAAAGAAAGTCAATAAAAATATCAACTTTGACAATTTTCATAACTTTTTAGAAACAATTTTCAGCGGTTTTTCTTCCAATTATTGCCTTGTGGTTAACCTCTCGCGGAGCCCACTTGATTTTGTTGCCAATTCCTAAACGCCTAGTGCCCTTTGGGCATATCAACAATGAAATATATCAGTATATGAAAGATTTGCAAATTCTGTTTTCAAAAATGCATTCACCGATCGCCTTTTTGGCATAAAATCCAACCATTTTTAAGGAACATTGTTAAATAATACGCTACAAACCAAACTACTCGACTGACGCCCAACCATAAGTGCCTTTTTGGCATATCAACTGAGAACTTTGAAATATAAACACCATCACAGCATAATAGTTATTTACGTAAAGAGTATGGAAAGTGATCTTTCCTGGACGAATAGGCAGATTTCAGGCTGACGCCGTAGGCGGAAGCCTGAAAGCCTGCGAGTCCAGGAAAGACACTTTACATGTGAGTTACGTATTAAATTTTTCAGGTGCTCGCAACATATTTTCTGTGTGAAATTAAATATTTTAATTCAAATTATCTACACTGAAAAATGTGAGGAGCTTAGTAAAAATTAACACGATAACAAAATCCATAATATTCCGGTGAAATTTCACTATCTAGAATATTTCGGTGAAATTTCACTTTCCCGGACTTCGACTTTCCGGGACTAGTCCGGGAAAGTTGATTTTCCGGTCCCAAAATTGACCGGGAAAATTAATTTTTCACTTTCTCGGACTAGTCCGGGAAAAGCCACTTTCCGGTCCTAAAATTGACCGGTCGAGCGCCTAAAAAGTTTTTTTGGTAACTAGGAGATGAACAGAAAGTCGAACTTTATGGTACTAGTACTGTAAAGTAATTACTTTATTAGTACTAGTACCGTAAAGTAGCTACTTTATGGTACTAGTACAGTAAAGTGAAAAATACATGGGTGCTTCATGGCAGTAGTACTGTAAACTAAACACTTTATGGTACTAGTAAGGTATTAGTACCGTAAAGTTGGCAAAGTTTTTTGTGATTTATAAAAAATCCTTGTTAAGAAACTTGTATTTTCGGTACTTGATAAATAAATAACTATTGTTTTTATATATGATTTATTCCAAATTCTTTCCAAAAATGCATTAAAATTGGAAACATTTTGAACAGCTCCAGAATCCAGAAAGCACTTAATAGACCGCGAGATGGAGTGGATTTAAATTTATAGGAGGTAGGATTGAATTATTCACCAAGCTGGGGAGGTTCCAGCCGCTTCCGTAGCTGCCTATTCTTTGAATTTTTCATTAAAGAAGCGTATTATTATTATCGGATGAATTTTTTTCGAAAATTCACTTACTACCGTTTTGACAAAAACTCAAAATTCGAGAAATTTTAAGGTATTCTTAAAACACGATACAGCCCAAATCCCTGGACCGATTTGGCTGAAATTTTGCAGGAGATTTTATATTAAACCATTAGAAACAAGTTTTTAAAAAATATTGTCACCATAAGAAAGGTCACAAATTCCAGTTTAAATAAGATAAAATGCATTCACATTTAGTGCCCCTTTGGTAAAAAAATTGAAATTTTCAAAGAACCCAAACTACTTGATCGATTTGGCTGAAATTTGAAACGTGTCATTTTGGCATATCAACTTTAAAATCAAAGACCCAGGCGATGGATGGGGAGGTCCCAGCCGCTTCTCTGCTGCCCTTTTTTAATTGCTATAATTAATAGCCGGTTAACGTTAATTGCTGTTTTACCAAATTGTTAATACTTTTTTCGACTTTGAGAAATTTTGGCAATGAAGTGTAGATATAACAATCAAACCATAATTTTCTGAAAGTTGTAGATTAGGTTCAACGATATTAGTAGTTTTTATTGTGAATAATTGCGGCAAAAAAGTGAAAAAGAACTAATAATTTGGGTCTTTTTGCGCCTTTTGTCTATTGGTGTGGCGATTGTGACAATGTTTCCTGGTTTTGTAAGGGGTCGATCTCTTTGGCGCAGGTAACGAATGAATCCCATCATGTTTTATCGTGATTTGTAAAAGCGTATAATGCCGTGCAAAGTCATCCTGAATCGTTAAGTTTTCTTCACATCAATTGCACTGGATTTACACAGAATTCTTGAGCTTCTTCAATATTTGTTTTTTGTGTGGAAAGTTCTTGTAAGAAGGCTTGTAATGAGGTTTGGTAGGCACAAAACCAACTTTTCGATTGAAAATTCACCTTTATTAAAAGTAGTAGCGCTGTCAAGCTGTCTCATTTTTAAAATTTTTGAGCCGCAATACTCTATTGGGCGATTTAGTGCACCTCGAGATAATATGAACCACCCTTGCAAAGTTTTTGATTTTTTTGTTAATTTTAGTTTTAAAGGAACTAACTTCTGTTTTTTATACAGAGCATTCCAATGAAAAGGAGCCACCCCGAATATCTAATAAACCAAATAAAATATGAAAATTCGCTCGGGCAGGTCGATTTTTATTTCGAGCGGGACACTTAAATCCGTGCTAGTTGAAATTTCACAACGACCCCCCTAACCCCTACCTACCCCCACTTAAAAATTTTAAATGGCAATCCCCCACTTATGATATACATCGTTTGAAAGCTAATTTTATAGTGAATTCAATTCTGAACATTTTTTTGATATTTGTTCACCTTCAACGCCCTCTGCTCAAATTTTAAATTGCACTAGGGCCCTTTGTGACATAACATTTGAAAGGGTATGAAATCCTATGCAAACATTTTTGAAATCCATCCACTCCTTCAAAAGTTACCCTGAAAATGATAATTGTATTTACTGTGACTTTTGAAGAGTGGATGATTTCAAAAATGCTTTCATAGATTTACAGAGGATTTCATACCCTTTAAAATGATGTGGGTCAAAGATCCCTAGTGAACAAATGCAAGTTTGTATTTCAATACATAAAACCGAGAAAAACGCCTTAGATATTCGGGGTGGCTCCTTTTCATTGGAATGCTCTGTATTTCTTAAGCGAGAAAACCCTCAGTCGATTTAATAACTGTCAAAAGCAACATTTGGGCCATGTTAGTTTTGCCAGAATTTTTGGATTTTTTTACATCTTTCAAGGTAATGTTTAGAGGTATCGGGTAGTCACAAATAATTGGTCGATAAATATGTGCAACGTTGTCATATCATTTATCATCACCACCCAATATGTAGTTATGTTGATGTATGTCCACCCTGATCAGTATTCCCTGTTGCAAAAATTATTGCGTGCGTGATGAGTTGTTCAAACAGATAGATGACCTAAACGAAAATCTGTACCTTTACAGAGCCTCATACGTTCTGTATCATTTCATTCGAACTTTTCTAGTTCTGCCTCCTTGCTAACATGCAAATACATACTCGGCACTAACATTTTGGAACATTCATATGACGAAATGCACGAAACAGATTTTTTTTCATCTCAAAGCCTAAAAGTCATTCCCTCTAATTACTTTAAATTCAACTGGCATCATGAAAGTGTGGAAAGGAAACTATTAGATATTAAACACTGAGTTTATTTATAGTTTCCTGTCGGTGTCAACCACAAAAGTTCGATTCTGATCCTTGTTGCAACATTATTATGTAAAGCAAGATCGAAAACAAGGGCAACCTTAGAAAGAATGCAGTCGATTAACTTATCAAAAAATTATCATCACAGGAAACTACTCCGTTCCGACTGGCAGACCTGTTTCCGCTCCGCCCTTGAACCGCAGGATATTGAAACAATAATTACATAATGAAAACTATATATGATCAGCGATTACTTCTGTAAAAAATAGCAGCAATAGTTCCCGGGAGAGATAGCGAAGATAAATATTGACTGATTGATCTAATGATCAAGTGCTGTAATTTCAGGATTTTCAGGTGAATTAATGGAAGGATGCGTTCGCATACTCGTCGTGCTTGTGTGCTAGTGCGGTCCTTAACCTTCCGCCATCCATGTCCATAAAAAGTTTATATCTGTTGACATTGGTATTGATTGCAGAGATTCTGTAATAAAGAATCTCAGGATTGCAAGAACGGTAGATCTCGAGGAATTAAAAACGAATTTCGTGGACGTGTAATTCAATAGCCTTCCGCCGACCTTACAAGGCAGCCCATTTCCACGGGAAAAGAACAAGGTTCCCACGATTACTGTTTGGGTAACAGAAGTTTTTTAAACCACATTCGGTAATGATGAATTCGATCTACCTCTCCATTTTTACTACAATTACGAGAATCATCACGTGAAGTCATCACCCATAAAACAGTATTTAGTAAAAGTTAAGGTTAACCTTGTAAGGCTACATTGTTTATGACTCAGCAATTAATTGCTCTGAGAAATTCCACTAAAATCTCGCAAGAATTCTTTTTACTGTTTACGGTGTAATTTGTCCTTATGTGCGTTAATCGATGCTGTTTACACAATTAACAAAGTATCTCTTCATCAAATAGATAAAGCTACCTGCAAGTTTGAAGAGCCCTCGTTGAGGGAGGAGTAACTTGAGGATCTGCTGCCAAGTGGTTCAGGGCTCAAACTTCCGTAAGACGTCGTGGAGCTGAGGGACACGGTGTCAGCTCTGCTCCTGTATGGAGAAAGCTGCACGTGTTTCATCATCTGCAACAAAAACATGTTTCAATTCGATTTTTAGTTCGGTACCAGTATGCGAGGCATTGGGTCATATTTATAAAAATAAGGTAATGCTTATAGGCAAATACTTGCAAGGAAAAGGTTTAGCTGATTAGTTAAAGGTTTCAGCAAAAGGTAATCCTGTAAATTTACACAAAAACTGACAATTTACACAAAAACTGTAAAGGGGTGTATGGATCAGAACTTGGAAATGGGCCACCCAGTTCTCAAAATACCTCAAAGAAACTATGCACAAACAATCATGTGTGCGGTATTTTGAAAACACTGTTGGATTGGAACTAAGACAAAATTGAACATTTATTCTTAATTGAACTTTATTTTCATCTTGACGCAAGTGCAGTAACCCTATAAACTTCAATACCCTCTGTTGTGAATTAAAGTTATTGTATTTCTAGATCTAGTTAGCTTTGACAATAAAAACAGAGATAGTAGAAAACAGTTCCTTTTTGACATATAAAATAGTCCTAATAGTAAATAGTAAAATATTACGAATTATAGTCGTAACACCCTCCATGGGATTTCTTCTTCATTGTACACTATTGTCATTCTTTTTTAACTTCTACGCTCGCGAAGCAGTTACTGGAATCGATCGGAAAATTCAAAAAAATCGAATCGCCAAAAACATGAAATCTTTACGTTTCAGGGTCCTGGGAACCCAAAAAAGTGTTTTTTGAAAAAATGTCTGTGTATGTGTGTGTCTGTCTGTGATCAAGCTGCAGCTAAAACTACTGAACGTATCAAGATGAAATATGGCACACATATTCAGTGGGGGATTTGTAGGTGCTGATTAGAATCTGGGCCACATCGGTTCACGAAAAGTGCCTTTTTGGCACATCAACTTTAAAAATTAAAATACAAACCCCCATTTTTCGCGTTACCATATGAATGCTCTTCAAATTCTGCTTCTAAAAATGTATTCCCACTTGGGCCTTTTTGACCAAAAAATGGTGCCGTGAAAAAAAACCTATGCATAACCTATGCATATTTTTATTAGCGGATTTGATAACTGATTTTTTTTCAAGCCGAAAACCTTAGTGCCATTTTTTCGAAAAATGTCATTTTAGTGGCAAAAGGGCCCTTACTTCAATTTATTTTACAAAAAAGCATATTCTTACTATCGGATTTGACAGCTGTTGTATTGCTGGATCAAAAAAGGCAGCACAGAAGCGGCTGGAACCTCCCCAACGCGTGGGTCTTTGATTTCCGTGACTTGTGTTTAAGATTTTAAAGTTAATATGCCTAAATGGCACCCATTTGCTCCAAAAAGCCTTTCAGCTCTTCAACGGGTCACCTGACGTCCATGTACAAAATTTCAGACAAATCCATCCAGTAGTTTGGGCTATAACGTGGTTTCAGTGTTATTACAAAATTTCGATTTTTCTACCCAAAGGGTAATAAATGCAAATAAATTTTTTCTCATCTAAACCAAAATTTGAAGACCCTTCTGATGGTGACAATAAATCTTTTCAAAATTTGTTTTGGATGGGTAAATGAAAGAATAACTTTAAATTTGGAAATTGGTGTGCCAAAACGGCACTTTCCGTGGGTACAATCCCCATGTGCAAAATTTTAGCCAAATCGGTTCAGGGGCTTGGGCTGTACCGCGATTTTAAAGTCCGATAAAAATCTCGATATTTTTAATTTTTGGTCAAAAGGGCACTGACAGTGAATACATCTTTGGAAGCAGAATCTGAAGGCCTTCCTTATTGTGACGCGAAAAATGGGGGTTTACATTTAAAATTTAAAAGTTGATGTGCCAAAACGGCATTTCTGGTTGCACGATTGGCTCCAAAAGCTTTTCAGATCTAAATTGGGTTATCACATGCACACGCACCAAATTTCAGCCAAATCGGTCGAGTAGTTTGGGCTGTGGCGCGTTTACGAACGAACAAACGTACGTACGTACATACATACAGACACATTTTAAAAACCACTTTTTTGGGTTCCTGAGACCTCAAAACGTACAGATCCGGTCTTATCTCGAATTCGAAAATTTTAGTGATTGCAGTAACCTCCCTTTTTTTTGAAATGGTGAAGTGGAGTGGGGAGGTTAAAACACAAAAATTAATTACAAATAAAATACAAAAAGGCACCTTTTTGAATTTTTCTTAGCAAAAGGGCATATTATCATTATCAAATTCGATAGCTGTTGCATTGCCGGATCGAAAACCTTAGTGCCATTTTTTCGAAAAATGTCATTTTAGGGGTGAAAAAAAATTTGTATTTTAGATTTTAGTAAATGAGCGCCGGACGCATCAGCCATCGACAACCGCCCGCACGAACGGTGACCTTGGTTAAATAAAGTTAAATGGTACATTTGCAAATTCTGTGAAAAAGTAGAAGTTTCTACCGTCTCCGAGACTGCCAATTTTTTTTGTTAATATGACTTTGTTCGGTGTAAAGAGATATAATATTTCATTTAACCTGATATTTGGCCCAAAATAGTGGCTTATGCCATACACTCCTTTATACAAAAACAGTCAATTTACACAAAAACTGTAAAACACAGAAACCGTCAATTTACACAAAAACTGTAAATTTACACAAAGGCTGTCAATTTATTTAAAAATTTTCAAAATTCCCGCCAAACAGCGTACGTGACGTGACGACTAAATGGACGGGAGCCGAACATGAGTGGGTACTGCAAGTGTAAATTTACAATTTTTGTGTAAATTGACAGTGTTTGTGTAAATTTACAGTTTTTGTGTAAATTGACAGTTTTTGTGTAAATTTACAGTTTTTTCTTCCGAAAACACATTTTTTGAAGAAACAAAAAAAGAAAAATGTGGCAAATGTGGCTTCCGTAATATGCTGATGTGTTATCAGGGTTTGCCAGTCTGAAATTTCGCAACATGAAAAGACTTTAGATTCTTTAAGGCCAGCATGTAAACATTTAAGGATTAGAAGTACCTACATTACACACGAAGTTCATAATAGTTTTTCATGCGCCAAAAGTGAGTTAAATTAGCAGGCTCGTGCGCAAAAAATTCCTCGCATTATTATTTATTATTATAATGACGAATTAAAGTGCCAAATTGAATGAAATTAATATAATGGGTACACTCGAGGGCAAGTGAATGTTAACGATTTGTCAAAATTAGTAGAAAATTCCAATGTATTTCCATGGGGCACTGCCTACTAGTTTTGAGAAATCGATAAAATTCATTTGCACTCGAGTGTACCTTCTTGAATTACAAACACGTTGAGTACACGAGTACCTACTCTTACCACCAATTTCATTAAAATTACTTTTACTATTTAAGCTTTTTGATTTAAACTTCATTTCACTGCAGAATTGCAGAATATTTCTCCATTAAACGACCTATGGTACATATCTACTACTAATGGAAAAAAGTAGGTCCAATATTTTTCTCACGAGGGCTGTAAAAGTAGGTACAATTTCTCACCGCTACCAGTGTTAAATAATTTTCCAGGGCTAGCCGCTGAAACGAGTAAGCATCAGTAGGTTAGTAAATTTTTTTCCAGCCAGACGCGAAAATTTTATTAGTCGGCAGTTGCCATAGCCTCACCCCGTGTTGTGAAAACTCTTAAAAATTCATTTTTAACTTCGACGCTTCGCGGAACAAGTTAGTAAAATCGATCGAAAAATCGAATTGCCAAAAAAGAATCCGAAAAAGTGGTTTTTGAAAAATGTCTGTCTGTGATCACGCTGCAGTTTTTGGTACATTAGGTCTACGAAGGCACTACTGCTAGGTGCAGATTGATAAAATCTGCACCCGATGCCACAAGTAACTTCAGGCGGCCCCTATACACACACACTCACATCGCATTGATATACATCTTCCGGTGGCTTTTGACTAAAGGAAGGAAATGCTACGGTTCGCCAAGTCAAAATTGTTGCCAATTGTGCAACTATATGGTTTTGAAAATGGATAGCGCTACCTTGTAAAAGATCACAAAAAGTAATTGAGCGCACAGTCAACCATTACACGGGAATTGATTTCTAATGGGTGCTAAGGTTACTCGCAATACGATTGCGGATGCATTTTTTCTTGTCGGCCGTCAAGGAGGATTCATGGGTTGTCATACGATGATGGAGAATATTAAAATCGAATTAGTCGTTCAATCGAGTACGAGTCAGTTCGTGATAGGTAGTTCATCAAAAAAAAAAATAATTACAGCACGAGATTTTAGTAACATCAATTATCTTGTCTTGACTTTTGGTAAAAACCCGGGTTGGGACCCCTCAATGACCCCTTGTTGTAAGTTGAAAGTTGATAAGAATATTTCTGATTCTGAAATAAGCCGACAACTTGTCAATATTTATGTTGTTCTTTCCTCCCCTCTAACCTCTAATGTTATGATTTAACGCATGGTTGCTTCAATCTAAACAAGTGAACATACTGAAATTGTGAAAATCAGACGCAAAATGTGTTGCAAACTTTTCACGTAAACATCAAAATATCTACAATGAACTGTGATGAACAAGAGTTTATGCAGGATTTCCAAACATCTTACATGCAAACAACGGCATTTGAAAAGCAAGTGGTTAATTTAGAGTTTACCTAATCAAAATTTGTCAAACACAAAATTTTCGAAGAACAAAATCCTTCTAAAAATCTAAAATAAAGCTTTAAAAAGTTACACTTTGTCTTTCAGCTTTCTCAAATGAAATAACTTTGTAAAATCTAAATTAAAGGATCTGATTACACTCGAGGACTCTTTCTACGCTTAGAAATCCCTATAATTGGAACCTTCAATAATCAATTACCTACATAAAAAAACCTTAGCGAAACCGAAGTAATGGAAAATTAGGTGAGCTATCCAGCCACTGTTGAAATAAGGTGTAAAATTGTTATTTATATAACAGAATGATGAACATAAAATTCTCGTATATTCTCGAATGACACCAGAATTTCCGGAAATTTTTTGACACTTACGACCGATTAAAATCTGGAGTAAATGTCAAAAATAAATTTCCTGAAATTTTAGGGACCACGAGTAGTATTCAGAAAATTTCACTTAAGTACAAAATTCTGACAGAAAACTTTCCGATATAATTTTCTGTTGATTGGCCAGATTTGAGGAAATTCCAGAAATTTGAAGAATGTGTGAAAAGTTTTGACATATGTCATGTGATGTGCCTTGCGCATAATTTCTTGTAAACGTGGTTTCCTTCTTATGTGATTTATTGCAAGTAATATAAAATAATTTTCTAACGGACGCTGGGGTTGTGTGAGTCAGGCTGTTTTCTGTTGTTTTGTTGCTGACATGGTTAAATTAGAGAAAAGTTGCACTGTTGGTGATCCGAAAAGAATTCCCCGATATCTTGATCCGGTCCTGAGTTATCCCGAAAAATCTGTAATTTCTAAGACGAAAGCGTCTTATGCACGTTATAACATGTCCTAAAGTGATTTGTTTCCAAAATACAAACACGGAACCTTTTTGTTACCTATTATTATTTATTTATAAATGTTTAAATTGTATAAATTAAAATATGGTTATTTTCTTGAAATTTGAAGAATTATAAGCCATTTCTAAGGAATTTTGTAATATTTTTGAGGAATTATATGTCATTTTTGAGGAATTTTGTAGCACTTCTGAGGAACTGCGAGGAATTAAGAAGGAATTTTGGTATTTTGTGACAATTAAGAGGATTTTTTTTAGAAGCGAGAGGTCGTCTATGGCGTTTTTGTTGGGGGGCTGATCACTAGTGGAATTAGTTGTACACCGCTTGGAATTAATTCCGGAATTATGGAATTAGTTGGAATTAGCTGGAATTAGTTGGAATTAGTTGGAATTAGCTGGAATTATTTGGAATTAACTGGAATTATTATGGAATTAGTTGGAATTAGTTGGAATTAGCTGGAATTATTATGGAATTATTTGGAATTGATAAGTACATCATTTAAAAGGAATTAAAGGAATTAGTTGGAACTAGCTGGAATTAGCTGGAATTGGTTGGAATTGTTTGGAATGAATGGAACTAAATCGGAATTAGTGGAATTAGAATGGAATTAATGGAATTAGAATGGAATTAATGCAATTAGAATGGAATTAGAATGGAATTAAAGGAATTAGTTGGAATTAGCTGGAATTAGTTGGAATTAGCTGGAATTAGTTGGAATTAGTTGGAATTAGCTGGAATTATTTGGAATTAACTGGAATTATTATGGAATTAGTTGGAATTAGTTGGAATTAGCTGGAATTATTATGGAATTATTTGGAATTGATAAGTACATCATTTAAAAGGAATTAAAGGAATTAGTTGGAACTAGCTGGAATTAGCTGGAATTGGTTGGAATTGTTTGGAATGAATGGAACTAAATCGGAATTAGTGGAATTAGAATGGAATTAATGGAATTAATGCAATTGAAATGGAATTAGAATGGAATTAAAGGAATTAGTTGGAATTAGCTGGAATTAGTTGGAATTAGCTGGAATTAGTTGGAATTAGTTGGAATTAGTTGGAATTAGCTGGAATTATTTGGAATTAACTGGAATTATTATGGAATTAGTTGGAATTAGTTGGAATTATTATGGAATTATTTGGAATTGATAAGTACATCATTTAAAAGGAATTAAAGGAATTAGTTGGAACTAGCTGGAATTAGCTGGAATTGGTTGGAATTGTTTGGAATGAATGGAACTAAATCGGAATTAGTGGAATTAGAATGGAATTAATGCAATTAGAATGGAATTAGAATGGAATTAAAGGAATTAGTTGGAATTAGCTGGAATTAGTTGGAATTAGGTGGAATTATCTGGAATTAGTCGGAATTAAGTGGAATTATTTGGAATTGATAAGTATATCATTTAAAAGGAATTAAAGGAATTAGTTGGAATTAGCTGGAATTAGTTGGAATTATTTGGAATTAATATGGAATTGTTTGGAATTAATGGAACTAAATCGGAATTAGTGGAATTAGAATGGAATTAATGGAATTAATGGAATTAGAATGGAATTAATGGAATTAGAATGGAATTAATGGAATTAAACTGGAATTATTGGAATTAATTCCCGATTGGAATTAATTGTACACAATTTTTTTGAGTGATCAGCCCCCCAGTTTTTGTAAAGGAGGATGTTTTTTGTCCCAAGAATTGGATCGTGGCCATCCCTCGATATTGAGACTATTTATGAAGATTTTCTTATACAAATTTTCAATACAGTCATAAAGTTATACAGCGATAACCAAAAGCGTGGGACCTTTACGTCTATTTAGTAAACTATCAACTTTATCAAACAACGGTATCATGCTAGATTTTCAAAACAAAGAAGATCTAGGCTACCATTAACAATTTTTGAAAATTGCAAAACACTCGCACTTAATTTTTTGCGTCGCAAACGACCAAGGCCAAGCCTACAAAAAAAAATATAGAACGTTTTTCAATTTGTAAAATAGTATCTATTTCATAAGATATTTGCAAAGAATCAAAAAACTGTATTAATTTTCAAAAACTTTTTTGTGGAATTTCCTATTCTTTTTGAGGCTTGGAATTATTTTATAAATTGGCAAGACTCAACTTTATGAAATTGATTTGCTTTAAACTGTGGATGCTACATAAATAATCGTCAAAGCAAGTCGTGTGCAAAAAACTTCTCGAAATCTTTAATAATTGTTTGGACTGTAGCGTGTTTACAAGCACAGACAGCAAATTTTCAAACTCTTCCGGGGTCCCAGAGAACACTGGAAAAAGCCCCCAGAAAGACTTGTGTCGAATCAAAAAAATTATAAACAATAAATTCTTTGTTTCTTTCAGTTTTAAAATACAAAATTCTATGTTTCTTTCATGTTTAAAATCCAAAATTTAAATTCAGAATTCTTGCGGCTCCATTCTCAGTTTACTTCTTGCAATAGGAAGAATTCAAAAAAATCTTTCGATATCACAACCTGTGGGAAACATCTGATATTTTCAATTACGCTGCAATCATAGCATAAATTTATTTAATTATTCGCTAAGATGATTAATCTGCTGTCTGGTTCGAAACATGAGATTACCTATCTTTAGCGTTTGTGGCATCTGGTGGAAGTGATTTCGACATCAAGCTCTACAAAGCGGCAGAAGACCTTTTGTGTCGCTCAAATGAATTAATTGTAACTTACAATTTCAAACTAATTATTTCCATCACGTAATTGATTCTGCAGGTTCTACGAACAACTACTGTTTTTATTAGTTGCATAAGGACAGAAAATGCACGAAAGCATCAATTTTCCTAGTGATTGCATAATGAAAGTCACTGGACGATAATAAATTTCTGCTGAAAATAATACGTTTTATACAAGTTGACAGAATAATGGAATTAAGGGCAGGGTTATGAAGGGTATTGAGCAATAACAGCCGGTTCTCCGAAGCATCCCACATTGAAACAGACACTCCTTCAGTATTGTTATTAAACTGCAAGAAAGCCCAGCATTTTGATGTTAATTATCCTGTGGAAGATGATGATAGATTAAAGCCCGCCTCGGCGAAATTCAAAAGTTCTGATTATATCTTTAGCTTTATTGCAGGCCGTGCACGAGTAATTACTGATGCGAATTATGCACACTTACAAGACATGTTAACAAGAAACTTGAGAGGAATATTTGCTCAAGCCGCATCTGCATGCAGATTTCCGATAAAACAGACGTGTTAAGTAGCCTGTGGTAATTCTGATGTCCATGGAAAAGCCCCCGGAAGATGTGCATCAATGCGATGTGTATTCCTGTAGATGTTTATCACGTTAATGTGTAATTATGTAGAGGCGCCTGGTCGAAAAAGTGAAAAAGGCAAACAGAATACATATGAGTAAAATATATTACCGAAAAAAGGCAACATTTGGCGAATTTTACAAAATTAACGCTGAAAAGTCAATAGGGGTTAAAATGAACTGTAGTTAAATATAACCAGCGAAATTATACGAAAAAGAAGCGGTCTGCGTAAATTTTGCCTTTTGAGAGTTCACATATGAAATGGGTTGAAAACTTGTGGATGGGTTACTGATCACTAAAAAAAATTGTGTACAATTAATTGCAATAGGGAATTAATTCCAATAATTCCAGTTTAAATTCATTAATTCCATTCTAATTCCATGAATTCCGATTTAGTTTCATTAATTACATTAATTCCGTCAATTCCAGATTAATTCCATGAATTTCCGATTTATTCCATCAATTCCTGATTAATTCAATTAATTCCAGATTAATTCCATCAATTCCATATTAATTTCATTATTAATTCCATTAGCTAATTTAATTCGTTTCCAATACAGGGTGGTTCTCTTTTCAATGCGCACCATTGGCATCTCCTATAAACGTAAGAGGTAGAAGGTCGGTTAAATTAGAGAAAAGTTGTACTATTTCTTGTCGATTAAGAATCTGAGGAGAGTTTCCCGATATCTTGATTCGTTCTTGAGTTATCCCGAATAAACTGAAAAATGCGACTTTCAAGAAAAGTTCATATCTTTCTTACGATTGATGTTATTTAATTGTAACTTTGAAATTTTATATTTTTGACAGATTTTTCGGGATAATTCAGGAACGAATCAAGATACCGGAGAATTTTCTTCAGATTCTTAGTCACCAAGAAATGGTGCAGCTTTTCTCTACTTTAACCGACTCCGTATCTTTTACTGTTTAGGAGATCCCAATGGTGAACAGTGAAAAAAGAACCACCCTGTATACTTTCATTAATTTAGCAAGTAATTTCAATTAATTCCAAATAATTCCTTATTAATTCCATATCAATTCCAAATAATTCCATAATAATTCCAGTTAATTCCAACTAGTTCCAGCTAATTCCATTAATTCCTTTTAAATTCCACCAATTCCGGAATAATTTCATAATTCCGGAATTAATTCCACAAGTCGGATGTACAACTAATTCCACTAGTGATCAGCCCCCCAGGTTAAAATTAATGAAAATGACTTCGAGTTATCGAAGAAATCACAAAAGAGCCCGAGAAAATAAATAAAATGTATCCTGCCCTGATACGCCGAGTAGTTTTTGAGTTCTCGTATTTTTCTGTTTCTGCAGGTTAATGGTTGCAGCGCCTTCAAGGGTATGGTTTTTCGCGAATGATGATCAAGACCTTTTTTGTACCATCAATAGAAAGCTATCGAATGGTATTAATTTCAACCCTAGATTATTCAGTGAAAATTAAATTAAATTTCATCCACTTCGATAAATTTCTCCTAAAATTCACTCATCCTTTCGCGAAGATGCAATGGGTAACACCTCACAGTTTCACGGAATATATTGCTTCTCTGCGTCATATTACAGGGCTTCATGAACGTTTCACCCCTTTATGACTTACAGGGGTGAATTTATTTCTATGGTGTTACATAACTTCTTGCGTATTTTCTTATAAATAAAATGTATTTATCCGCTTGCATATATTTAGGGGTTGTTAGTAGCTTAGTTCTTGGTTGAAAACTCAAGTCTTTTTTTGATGGTCGACC
This sequence comes from Pycnomerus fuliginosus, assembly GCA_963924575.1. Lineage (NCBI taxonomy): Eukaryota > Metazoa > Arthropoda > Insecta > Coleoptera > Zopheridae > Pycnomerus > Pycnomerus fuliginosus. Next base: position 42,554,372 of record OZ004619.1, on the reverse strand, counting down.
GAAATCTATCGAACCCCGTAATTTTACACCACCAGTTACTTGAAGAAATTTCCAGTTTCAACCCTTAAATTTCATCTCCCTCGTTAGATCTTACTGAAAATTTGTTCATCCGCCTCCAGGGACTGGAACCGAAACCGAAAAGAACCGATACCGGGACCGCTTAAAAATGTGGAACCGGTACAGGAACCGTTATTTTATTTATTTATTTATGTTTTTTTTGGAAGAACCGGAACCGATTGTTTTTTCGGTTCTACGATTTTTTTATAAAAGATATGCACAACAAAAAACGCTTTTAGCGAGAGCACGTATTTTGTACTTCGCGGACCTGTACGCCGAAAGTGACCTTGGCCGCGGTGTGTGTTGGGTGCTAGGTCCGTGTTATGGGTGTACCTGATCGTACAACAGTCGTGTCATTCGTCTCTGCTCGGCCCGACCGATCTTGCCTTGCTGATGACATGTGCCATGTGGCCATGATGCATGGAATTTATGACTAAATTTTTTAAAAAATAAAGTTTGTTGTCAATTTTTTTTCTTACTTTTTTAATGAATTTGACATTCATCGACAAGATGTTACTGACTATGGTTTAATAAAATTAATGTTGTACAAATCACAAAATTGCAAAACACTGAAAGGGTTTTGGAACCGGAATCGAAAAAATAACGGTTCCAGAAAAAAAAAATCGCAAAACAAATATCGGTTTCCGTTTCATGGAAGAACCAGAACCGAAAATGTTTTTCGGTTTTTAGCGTTAACAAGAACCGAAACCGGTATTTAAAAACGGTTCCAGTCCGTTTTTGTGGTTCATCCCCTAAATTTCACCCCCGGAATTTGGCACCCTTTCACTTTCAATAGACTTGAAGTTCGAACGCGCACACCAAATTTCAGTAAGAAACCTCCAGCAGTTCTCGAGTTATTGCAATTAATAGTTTTTCGGTTTTTCACCCCTAGCTCCCACCCCCTTGGCCCGATATGGCCCAAAAGCCATCCCCGCCGTACTTTTCGGCAGACAAAGCCGTACACCAAGTTTCAGCTCGATATCTCAATCCGTTGTCAACTTATGCGACGGACAGGTTGAGGAGCGATCCATACGACGAGCGAGCGAATAAGCTAAGACATGAGTGCCTCGCATAAACGTGGATTCTGCGAAAGGTGTAGACAGTTTAATGTGAAAGTGAACCCAAGCGCAAAATTAATTTTCCCTTTCATTATTGCAGTGGACTTCCTGACCGCTCTTGGAAAACCAAAAAAGGAATGCCCATTTCTGGTCAATTCCAGTCAAGGTTGCTCCGGTTGTTAGACTAACAAGCGAATTGACCTCGAAGGTCCTTCTTTGCATTGATCCAGATTAACCCATTTGATTCTGGTTTGGGCACGCCCGAATCAATTCTTGTCAATTTTTGTCAACCTGTTTCAGTTTCACCATTCACTCGTGGGTTGAAAGACAGCAAATTTTCGGCTGCTTTCCTTTCTTCTTAATTGTAATTAACATTTGGGGTAAATGACCAGCCGCTCCCTCGCGGTCGCCGCACCTAAATCTTCCCTCTATTTACCGACAACATGCACGTCATGGGGGGGCCGTTTTGATTGATCGGGAAAATGCATAAACTTCAGCACTCCACTCTTGTTTATCAGCCTTTGTTGATGTTGGGTTATTTAAAGCACAATACTCGTAGCCAGATAAAAGAAATGCTGTTACTCAGCGGATTTGTTCAACTGCTGAATGGGCACGTATTGTGTTTGCTGCTATTTCAGTAATCGAGAATTTTCCCTCTGAATTTCCGATCGTAATGCCTTCTCTTTTCTCTGCTAATGATAAATTATAAGTTGTGCCGTCACCAATTAGTCGAGGCAGACGAAATAATAGCAGGATTGTAACCTCGACCTTAGTACAAGGCGGCCACGTGCTGATTGCAGAGATGTGTTGCTCAAGTTTCTGCACTGCTGCATTCCGAGGATAATGCCCGCGCAGGTATAATTCCGTTTAATTTTGCTAATTATTTTGTAAAAAGGCTTTGAAAATGTGGGAAAACTGGAATCGAGGTTTTATTACAAAGGTGCTTAATTGAAATTCAGTGGCGGTTCGTGATTAAATCGGTTTCAAAATCTATTTCTTCCCCATTTCGTACGCTGGAAGTAGATATAATATTATTCTGGCGTTATTAGCGTTGTCCCGGCGCCTCCACCATTTTGCATAGGGAAACCTGGAGAAACCCAAACTCGGATTGTTTGCATTTGCTAAATGTTCGTTATCTTCTTCCTACGAAGAGAGATCTACAAAACTTTGGAAATCCTTGGAAATTTAGCAAATCTCCGAAATTCTTTGGAAGTCTCTGAAATTCCTTGGAGGTCCGTGGAATTCTCTGGACTTAATCTGAGGAATAAAAAATACCTCGAAAAATACGCACTCTTCAAACGAAAAAAAGACGAAATTATCTGGACGTCTGTGGAATGCCCTGAAAGTATGTTATTGAATACTTTGCAATTTTGTGGAGTACCTTGGAATCTCTGAAATTCCTTGCGTACACTAAATTTTAGGGAGACCTATACCTACCCCTCGTCTTTCTTTCATAACTCATAATAATTGCAACACGAGAAGAGAGATCAAGAGTCAAGACTCTTCCAGATGGTTCCTTTGTTTACGGACTACATCGTTTGGTGTGGATATACCGGGTGTCACCGGGCCCATGTAACACGGCGCCATTTGTTTATTTTTTTGGAATATTAACTTGCAATTTTTGTGGGTTTATTTTGTATACGTATCAAAACACAAATTTTGTCGCTTCTGGTATAACAGGAAGTGACGCCTACGGCGTCGTTATTTTAAATAACAAGTTAACGATTTTTTTACGCAATTCAAAAACCACGTGATTTGAAAAACCCTTTAATTCTCTTTACAGTCATATCAAAAAATGTTTGATTCCTGCCATTTTATTCAAATTAGCACAGGAGTTGTCTAAAACGTACATGATTACTAAATAATTATTAGACATTTGCAATTTTTTTTTTATTTTACTGGGCGAGTCAAACGGGAGGGGTCACCCTTTATAACCTCTATAACTTCCTTCGTATCCAATGGATCCGAATCATTTTTGGTACTGCCATAAGGTCTGTCTTTGAACTATACATTTCGACCAAATCAGTGTTCCCAAAATGTTTTTATTTCATTGAATAACGACATGTCACTTTACTTTAAATGGAAGCCTGCATATTTTTTTATTGACTGAAGTAGCATTTTTGATTCTTTTTAGAACGGTATAATAAAATTATACTCTTACATAATAGAAATTTTGAGAAAACATTAATTGAAAGTGTAGCCAAAAGTATTTATTTCACAAACTATTCCCTTTCAAAAAATTGTTCCTATAAAAGTTGAAACGTACATTTAGAGGCATCTTTTGATGCGATTCATTTTCTCTTGATATCGTCTTCATTAGTCTCGCTGAGTAGTTGCGTTATACAATTTTTCTTTTAATGCAAGATTATGTCGGGTTAATCGCGTCAATAGATACGTTTAAATTTACCTTTCGACTTTTATTGGAACAATTCTTTGATTAAGTGAAAGGTTGTAAAATAAAGGGTGAAATTCATTCTGTTGGAAAAATGTTCAATTGACATTTTCTCGAAAAGACCCTATACAATAAGCGACTGCCTGGGCCCATCTCTACCAAATTTTAAATTTTGGTAAGCGAGGGATAGGTGAATGTTTGGTAGAAAAATGAAAGTGTGGTATCTTCTAGTTTCCGGGAAAAAAATTCGTGAAAATGCCATTTTCGGGGCCCAAATTGGTTTAGAACCACATAAAAATATGACCGCCTGGAAAAATTTCTATACTTTTGTGTTCAATGTTGTAAGAACACTTTATTAAACCTCTACAGCAAAAATCAAATTTTGGAATCGTCTAGATCTGATTTTTCCTGGGCCACTATCGTATAGGGTCCTTTCCATTATGTAGGAATAACTTTTTTCACACCGTTGTAAAGCGAATCAAAAATGCTAATAGAAACAATATAGAAATATACAGAGTGCCATTTAAAATAAGAAAGTGATATGGCGTCAGACAATGAAATAAAAACATTTTGAGACCACTGCCACTGCTATTGTCAAAATGTAGTCTAGATAGCAATTTGACTTCCCCAGAACTGGTTCAGGTATGTTGGAAGCGAAAAGGGGTGACCGCTCCCGTTCGACTCACCCTGTAGGTATAAAATTGTTTGATTTTCAGAAAAAGCGTAAAAACAAAAACAGGGTTTTGATAATTAAATGAAAATTAATTCCGGCTGAGTAGGTGCAATATTTTTTGTTCTAAGAAAGACAAAGAACCAAATTTTTGAGCAAAATCAAAATTTTGATTCTTTCTTTCCTTATTGGAATAAAAAATATTGTACCTTATTCAGCGGGAACGTACAGAACTACAGAGACGTATACAATATTGAAAACCTATAAATTTTCCACAAAAAAGTTCCTATGTACTTTTACCCAATTAAATCTTTTATGTCGTTCATGATACAGAGATAGACAGATATAATATTTCCGATTCCAAAATTCGTCCGCTCTGCGCAATGACGTCAGCCAGAGAGCTTAATCTACGATCGCCCATTGCTTTTACATGGAGATGAGCTTTTAAATGCGGAAAATGGCATGTTTAATTTTAAAAGCAGACGTAACTGTTCTAATTTATCGCATCGAAGGGTTAAATAGAAGTGAGAGGAAAAAAATTAAGGACCAATTTTAATGACCAAATATAATGATGCATCATGATGCATTTAAAAAATAAAAAAAATTCATTTATACAACATTTAGGTTGCTTTGTTATAGTTATGAACAATAAAAATAATCAGAGTAACAAAAAATTTATGTTGAACTAAATTTTAACCACTAACGATCACTCTAGCAAAGTAGGTGAACGTTTATTATTATCCGAACACGAAAGTTTAAACATTTTATAAATAATAATATGTATAGGGATAAATAGCAAATTGGACCATAATAATAAACTCGGACAAGTTGATCTGGTGGCCAATCTCAAAAAAATCCGTAGATTCCGAATTCGTTGAAAAAAAAGTATGATTCCATTTGAAAAAACAAAATTGAGGTCATTTCCGGTTAAACCGGAAGCGAAAAAAAAATCTGAGTGCACCGTTAGATCCGAGGAATCTCTTTACACTCGCACTGTATATGTCTATCTTTGATTACACAAGGTAGTTTCACAGTCTCGTTCCACAAAATTTACTTACTGTTTAGGACGCGTTTCGGAGTGTTACTTCATCTTCAGCTATAAAAGAAATTAACACAAAATACAAAACAGTTGCCTGGAAAATTAAAAAACGTTTGGGTCAAAGAAAAATAACAGCTTTTGGGTCACACTGTAAATTGATCGAAAGACGCTCAAACATCCTTTCGATCAATTTACAGTGTGACCCAAAAGCTGTTATTTTTCTTTGACCCAAACGTTTTTTTCATTTTCCAGGCAACTGTTTTGTATTTTGTGTTAATTTCTTTTATAGCTGCAGACGGAGTAACACTCCGAAACGCGTCCTAAACAGTAAGTAAATTTTGTGGAACGAGACTGTGAAACAACCTTGTGTAATCAAACATCAGTTCCTCTTTGAAAAATGGACCAAGCTTTCAACCAATGTCTATCTTTGTATCATGTAAGTATGTCGTTAGGTATTAGAAAACACAAGAGTTATTATTATTAACATTATTTTTTAACACGATTTAAAAAGCGATACATTTTGAACAATTTATTAGTTATTCTGTGAGGTCAGGACTAATCGGTTTCGAAGCTTGGACCAAACATTAATTATATTTGGCAAAAAAATACTTACCTCTATACAGGGTGTTTTTTTTAAACTTCCCACCTTGAATATCTTTGGAGGTAAAAAAGATATTGAATTGAAATAAACACTGATCGTCCCAGCACGGAGGGGGGCACCTGCGCGTATATTGAGGGATTTTTTTTCACTTCCGGTTTAACCGGAAATGAACTTAACTTTGTTTTCTCAAATGGAATTATGTTTTTTCTCAACGAATTCGGAACCTACGATTTTTCTAAGTTAGAAACATGTATCATACTTGACCGGAAGTGCAGTCACGGCCACCATAGATTTTCAAAACATCGAATAAATCGGTTAAAGATTGAGATTTTTCAAAATCGCAAAAACAGGTCTACTTTACTTTTCAGAAATATCTGATATTTGTTTTCAGCTTCCGGTTTAGCCGGAAATTGAAGCCTCCGATAGATCTCGTGTCATAAACTAATAAACTAAAGGCATAAAAGAAAATGTAATTGCACAGATGAATTCACATCAAAAAAGATAAAACGGATCATATAGTGGATTGAAACATGAATAGAAACAATTGAAAGGAAAATGGCAGAAATAACTACATGGGACAAGAAAAGAAACAGACACGAATTGACATATGAGACACGACTGAAGTGATCAGCGACATCAGAGGAAGATCTGGTTTAGAAGAATAGGAAGATATAGGAGGAGGAAAAATATACCTAGACAAAATTAGAGTTTGGACAGAGCCCAGAGAGAGAAGAGTTGTCTTATTTTTGGATTCGTCGTATTTTTGCACTCTTCTCATTCGTTTTTGTCTTTTTGTTTCTCTCGAAATCGTCATACTTTCTATTACTTAATAGATTATTGCCGATGATCGAATGCTGACCTAAATCATTTACCTCGCCACTAATTCAAGATATCACGTAATATATTTACGCATTTCTAGCAATGTTGCAAATTAGGGCTATTCCCATCGTAATTAAGCAAAATTGCTTGATCGATCACACCGCCTCGCAACAAGAATCCGGGGATATGTGGGAAAACTCGACCTGTGTTTACATCTCCAGCCGAATAATTAAAACGTCTGTCATGCAATTTCCCGGCGGGCACTTTGTGTCAATCCCAACATTCCGCAATATCCGGACCAAGACTTGCAAAACATGGGAATGCAACACAACGCCTTGTTGCTCCATTTTCATTCTCGTTGGGAATTTTTAATGCAAGTGAAACCAATACCAAGTGCATGTAACAAAATCTTGCGGTTTCACAACTATGCTGCGGTTTTTAAACTTTCTGGGCCGGCGAGGATATATCGGAATTTCAGATTTAGTCGCTGAAGTGACCGGACGTTGAGGTGTAATCCAGCGCCGTTTTATTAAGATGATGATGGGTTATCTTACCCTCGTTGATTTTTGTCTCACGCGGACTTGTTGATGGAAGGAAATTGCATATTGACGGTATTTAACTGTTGTTAATCTCGTAATTTATGCAAAAGACGAAATTAGCGGTTAATTATCGACTCTTGTGATACAGTTAAGTGCCAAGAAAAGGAGGAATCTCGCTGATGCAGGTGGATAAGGCCCAATCAATCGCATTCCGTTTCGCACGAAATTCTGTTTACAAGCTGAAAGAATCTAGAGAACGTTCGGTTAATTATTCCTTACTGTTTTTAGTGTTTCGATAGAAAAATTCTTCTCCCTCTCAATCTGTTTAATCCTCCCTGGAATACCTACAAACGGTTCGATGTTGAAATCTCTCGTGATATACGACTTTCGAGGTTATCTCGCAGACAAATCTCGTTACTCGTTAACCCAGCAAGTTACTAAACAAGGGGATCTCTAAGCTAAAACTCATTAAAACAGTCACAAATGATGCTTGTTGCTTTTAATAGCGGCTCTATGTTTAGGTCTGTTTATTTGTTTGCGGCAGTTGCCCAATTTTTGATAACTGACTCTTGAAATCATCAGGTTGCTTACTTCTTGTATTTTTTATTACAACTATTAACCGTCATAGGCACCTAATAAACAGTAAGGGGCCCAATGTATCCCCGTGTTTAACGCCCTGTTTAACTTTGAATTATTTTCTTCTTCCTTGAATCTTTACTTTTACATTTCTGCAGATGTCTTTAACTACTTAACTAGGTTTTCAGATATTTTCAAGTATTCAAAAGAATTCGACACGCAGTTTTTCTATAATTTTGTCAAGAGTTGACGTGGGGTCCACGAATATTGTATGACTGTTTTTTTGTTGGTCCAGCCTTGCTTCAATCCCAAGCAAAAATTTAAGTTTTATTTTAATCGGTAAGGTAGTTAACACTAAAATTTCTAATAAATAAGTTTTAAAATAAAAAATTGGCAATCTCGAAGACAGTAGAAACTTCTACTTTTTCATAGAAATTTTAATGGAGAAGTTAAAATATATAAAAAGACATCGAGATACCTCCATCAATGAGAATCTAACTCGGATTTTGAAAAATTTTAACTATTTACAGCTATGCCACCTGTTCGGGTTACTTTCGGGTATCGGGTATTTTTCGTATCTGGTATTAATTATTATTAATTATGGTAAGCCCAGCTAAGAAGTTCTAGGTTTATGTTCTAACTAATACAAAATAAATGCGATCCACGACATTGTACAATGACAAATGTTAGATAGGTACACAAGGACAAACCCACGTCGAATTTTATTACCATAAATGGGAATACCACACCAAAAAGTTCACACTTTTCGGGTATTTTCGGTTACACGAAATTTTACTGGTTACAATAAGGGTACCCGCCCATGCCTAGACTGCCACCACGCTTTTCTTACGAACTCGGTTGAAGTACATAAAAAATACAGAGAGATCGGAAATGGTTGTCTTGTCCGTGACTATAATTTCTTCAATTTTCATTCGTGCGATTATTTCCAAATTGCCTGTTAAGCCAATCAATCAGACTCATTTTAAAATTTCTATCCAATCAAATTAATGCACGAGTTATTTAATCGTTTCCTTGACTACTTGATTTTGAACACAATTTTTTCAGTGCTGAAAATAACTACGTGCCACGTAAAGTAAATTAAGGGTAATAAGGGTCCATAAATATGACCACCAGACACATATTCTACACGCACGTATGTCTTCCTTCCACAGACCATATATTAAGTGTCTTTGGACACAAAGGACGCTTATTTGTTCTGGGTATAATCTCAAAATTCAAAGACATTTTGCTTGGGCGTTTCCTAACCTCAAACGACAATGAATTATATAAAGGCTCGTTCATAGCATCTTATTCTTCTTGAGTATAGGCAATCCTGGTTTAAAAACTCGCAATTTTAACAAAATAAACAGTTTAATTTGCAAAATAATCTTACCGAATACCACTCGTGTATCGCTATGGTAATCGGTCAAATTTTACAAATAATTACTCAAGCTTTGTTGTCGTTTAGGTAAAACCATGTGAACTTCGTAATTGCTGGCAATTTAGTTCTCATTGTTTTACCTAAACGGCAATAAAGCTTGAGTAATTATTTCTAAATGCGTTGTAGTTAATTTACAATAAAGCATTTACTCATTGGTTCAAAATGGAAAAATCGAGGGAAAAATACTATCTTTTCATTGGCTGAAATTGTAGAAATACGATTTTGTGCCATCAAAACTGATTTCCGCGGCAAAAAATCTGGTGTAAATGTCAAAAATAAATTTCCGGAAATTTTAGGGATCACGAGTGGTATTCAGCGAGAAAATTTCACTTAAGTACAAAATCCTGACAGTACGAACCATTTCGGATATAATTTTCACTTGATCCGTCGTAAAGATTTAAATTTTCGTTCGTAATTCGATCAAATTTTTAAAGTGGAATTTTCTTGGAAATTGTCATAAGTAAAATATAACAAGTGGTGTGCTTATTATCGATATTCGATAATTTAAAAAAAAACGACGAAAGATTGGGATTAAAATGAGTTGATTTGTAAAAAAAGTATCGATTCTTAAGCATAGCACGAGTTATATTTGAAGTGGATGCATGTCCCCAACGTTCTTTGCCCGCATTCATATTTCTATAATTTTTGAAAACTGGACCTGCAGGGACAATAAAAATATTATCGCTTTGGTACCCTCGTCAAAACCGTATTTTCACTTATTAGTATCGATTTCCATAGTATTTTTTACAGTAATTAATGTCATTATTAATGAAAATTTTATTGTCCCGCAATCGATATTTATCTTATATGCTGTCCCGGACCTTGGCGTAGATCTTTTCATTATTCTTGTATGTGTATTACTTCTGTATAAGATTTTAGTGCATCTTCAAGCCTTTTGGCTACATTCGCAAAGAAGCGCACTTTTTCTCCGGATTTATTATTGAAAGCGCTCGCTATGTAAACGCAATAAATGTATTGGAGGCGCCAGGTAAACGTATGAATCTGAAATTACACGTAATTTTTTTGCCAAAGGGTACTAAGTGTAAAAACGCTTTTGGAAGCCAAATTTTAAGCCCTTTCCTTTGGCACATTGTGTTGGTTTGGATTTGATAAGTTTTCCTTTTTGGGCTACCTTATTAAATTAATTACTAAAATAGTAGAGGATTCAAATTTCAAACTATCGTCCGCCTTCTCAAAAATTCAAAAGTGCAAAAAAAATCATTAAAATTATGTCCGGATTGGCTAATAAGAATTTGGCAAGTTGAACGCCTCCTTTGCCTAGTAATTTTCCCTCTTAATAATTTGTCTTCACTCCTTCAGGGCACCAATTAAAATCCTTAGTTTTTTGCTCAATTAAAAGTCTACTGAAACCTGATGGACCCCAATATTCGCGCTTCCTTTCCCAAACGACACTTCCTGCATACAGAGCAAAAACGTGAATTCGGTACGTTTCAACCACATTCCACCGGAGATTTAATAAAGCCCACTGTAAATTTTTCGTTTCCTGCTTGCACCCAGACGCTTTAATTTAATGAGATAGACGCCACGTTAATTGGTTGTTATTAAACATTTCCTCCGTTAAGTACTCGTTTACAGATATGTTTATCTCCCCCGTAATTGAATTTCTCCCTCGATTAGCAGCGATTTTGCCATAATAACAGTATTATCGTCTGCATTTAGACCTCTGCTGTGTGGTCTCGAATCCTTTTTTTCGGTTTATTTGTGGAAGTGGCAATTTGTTTGGGGTTAGTAATCGTCTTTGTGGGACCGATGTCCGCCTTCATTATTTTGATTGCATGAGAAATATTTTCGGTTTCGTTTGTCCCACATGTGGTTGTCTAAACAATTTCTGTTTTCAAGATGTTGGAGGTGCAGACCATTCCGGAAACGGTGCATCCGATTCGATTTCCTTCATTTGCTTTTGATGCTCTTTTCACTGGACGGATGACAACTGTTTACCCGGCTATGAAGAGACTTCCAAAAATAAGTGAAATCCGTAATGGCCTACCAATGTGGCTGTGGGTGATCCCAGATGCTGAGTATATGTAAATTACGAAAGTGTTTTAACCCACCTTCGGTTTATAAGAAAAAAATACACGTACACCTGTTATGCAGAACCTGGTCGCAAACCCATGTCTATTCCTTTCAGATGACCGTTTATTGATATTTATTATGAATATTAAGAAATTGATATTACTACAGATTAAGAGGCGAGTGGGTGCTCGAGGGACCAAATATGGTGCCGTCGTTTTTCGCGCTTCCGAGAACTCACCCACAGAAAGCACGACGGTTTTCTTTGAAAACAATGCCCAATTACGCCCTCCAGTGCCAAAAACTCTCAGTTCCAATTATTTTAAGCCGGCCAGTTTACGGTTCCAATCCCAGTGTCATGGAGTTTGATGACACCCGAAAACGGCAAGACTGGTATAATACTTTGATTTAACGCGAAGATAGGATCATATGTCTGAATTATTTGCGATTTAAACAACACGGTCACCGCACTTTTCTTCTGGTTCAGTACCTTCAACCGTCGCGCTTGGAGGGATCTCTTGATGTCACGATGTCTATCTAGTGTCTTAGTTATAGATAGGTGGTCATCATTTCAGGCCATCTGGAATGGTAGAGAGGCGCAAATTACAAAGCCAGTAAATCAATCCATCATAGTCCAGAAATTTCTAACTTTCTGGATAACGCGAGCTGCAGAACAGGGTGGAAATATAGATGCGAAATTTTCTGCATTTTCGAAATTGACTGGCAATTTTGGCGATTTTCAGTGGTGAATTTGTCAATTTTTTGATTATTTTCTTAGCGATTTGTCAATCAGGTCAAACAGCTTCAGGTTTTTTTGGCAATTATTCTGTGACTATCAACTTCGGCGTCTTTGACGATTTTTGCAACTTTTAGAGCAGTTTTCTGCATTTTTATTAGTATAAAACTTAGCATTAGTCCACATTCGTAAACCTTAACTTCAAAACAAATTATATTGAGGAAGAAGAATCTTTTAACTAATTAGGTACGTTGTAAATAGGACCAATAGCAACAACATTTTCCTGTTTTTTTTTACCATAACTTGACAACGATTTGCAACTTGGACATTAAATTTTACTGGCAAAAAATAGCTTTCTCTAATGTATTTTGTGCTAGAAAAGGTTAAAAAACCAAAAGGCGATTTCACTTTAGCTTAGAGATACTTAGAATTTTATGACGTTACCCTAACCTATTTGATAAACGACAGGAACAGTTGATGGGCTTTTGTTGACATTTGGTTAGCAACTGAATGCGCTGCAAGTCAATACTTTATGGTTTTTATTTGAAAAGTAGGTGTAAGCTAAAAACGGAAATTCCTAAAAATCATATTTTACTGAATAAAACGAAAAATTCGAGACTTGGATATAGGGACATTTTATATAAAACGAAAGCAAATTTAATGTTACAGCTTATGTCAATCACATTTGATAGTGGTGCCATTTAAAAATTTCGAAATATTAACTTCTACATTTTCGAAGGTTCATAATATGTTACAGGGGACGAACTTGAGAAGCTAAGACCGGTTTCAAGAGCTTTAAGTATAGCCCCAACCTCCCTTAATGACATGCTAAATTTACAAAACCAAAGGTTCAAAATTGGTTGTGGGGTGTTTTTTCAAAATAAGTAGTGCAAAAGTAATTTTTCCCGCAAAATTGCCAATATCTTCTAAACCATTCGCTTCAGATGAAAACATGATTAATGAATGTTACTTGGAATTCATCATAGAATCCAATAGAAAATTAAAATACAGGGTGTTCCATTAAAAAAAAATGTTTGTATTGTTATTCCTTAGTGGGACAGCCCATATACAGGATTGTGTGCCTTGTTTGTCCCTTGCAACTTTGTATTTAACAATTTTCAGACAATACATACAATTGGGACACCTTGTATATTTAATCAAGTATACAGGGTGTTCCTAAACCTCGAATATTTCAGGGTGTTATTGCCCTATTGATTTTAAGTCAAAAAAAGTTCCTATGGACATATGTTCGGAAACTCGTCATAAACGGCCCTTCAAAGGGGTATCCAGAATTTCAGTTTTTTTCAAATTACTCTAAAAGTACGAATGACGGGCTTTTGAAATTTGGAGCAATAGTTAGTGTCATAATGGGCTTTTTCTTGAATTTTTTTCAGATTTTTCCTAACATCAGTGACGTACGTTCTTGGAGGGGGCCTCCAAGTTTTTTGTAATTTTTCGCAGTTGCGGGCATTTTCCACACTAAATAGCACCAAGATCGTCATCTTTGGTCTATTCTGCATAATAAAGGTGTCGCCAGAACGCACCATTTTCGAATAAAATGACTTTGAACTCTTCAAAGCGAGTAAACTTGGGACGTAAATTTTGTTCAATTGGCCTAATTAGTGAAAATAAAGAGAGCGAATGATTCTTTACCTCAATTTAGGAAGAAAAGTTCACATTGGCACTGTCGAATAATTTGTAAAAAACTTAAATTTTGGTTAGGTATGCCACTTTGAAGGGGCGTAACTCCTTTACTAAGCATACTTTGACATTGACTTAATATCAATAGGGCATAACACTCTTCTAAAATATATGTAGGAAGCTTAGGAACACCCTGTATAATGTATTAATGCAGGCGATATTCGAGGGCGAGGCCATACCACACGAAGATAAAACACGAGCCAAAGGCGATTGCTACAATTATCCACCATTCACCAATGGCCAATATTATTATTAACAGGGAGGTGAGTTGATCCCTCGGTTGATCCTCACAATAATATCTAATAGACAGCTGTCAACTTTAGAAATTATTTGAACATTCGATTAACAAGATTAACAAGACGGTTTGAAGCAACGCCACGCAGTTGTGTTTAATTAGTGTGTAATATCAAATTAAATGTTTTTGTATTGGTTCGAAAGAAAGTATTTATTGTATGCAATTGAGTAGAGCTCGTTAATCGCTCAGGCAATTAAATTAATAATAACTTTAGCTTTGGGACTAAAATTGTACTTTACTCCCTTGATACATAAATAACTTGGTTGAAAGCTTGGTCCATTTTTCAAAGAGGAACTGATGTTTGAATTTTGTGGAACGAGACTGTGAAACTACCTTGTGTAACATAAATAACTATTTAGTTCCTCTGTTAGATCTACTAGTTGCCAACCTTGCATTAAAATAAGAAAGATAGCAAATTTCCGAATATTTCAAAAGCTGCCAACTGCAAAAAACAACAAACTCCTAACCTTTTAATTGCTTAACTAAACTATGATTTGGTGAGCTCTACCAAGTACCAATCTTCTAAGAACAAAATTAGAGTCAAGATAGCTTCTCCAATATTTCAAAACTGCCAACTGCAGAAAACAACAGATTCTTAACCAACCACACAATAGAAAACTCTTATTTTCTACAAACACCTTTAAAAACAGTAGTTTTAACGTGTGAGAATTAAAAGTGATTTACTTTTTACACTATAAGTGTTAAAAGTGACAATGCAACAACAGTTCACAAGCTGCGGCAATAAAATTGTCATTATATACCGTAGTTACAGCGAATTTCATAGACGTTTTCAATTAACAATTAGAAGGCTTCTGCTTTTACTGGTGTTTGTAGGAAAAATAGTGTATCTAAATGCGTGTTAAAACCGATTTTATATTGTTCTCACAAAATAAAATATCACTTTTAACACGTATATCATAAATAACTATTTGATTTAATATAAATTCTGTTAACAACCTTGCACGAAACAATGATCCTGCTAAGTCTAAAATTACGAGTCAATACAAGATATTATAAATAAACAACACATTTTAATAGTCAAAAATTATGTTGCAAAAATCTCGCCAATAATAGTTTAGGAATGTGGCTTAACGTCTAGAATTTCACGTTTTGCCAAAAAAGATTTATACGTAGCGGTTGTTGTGTTTTTAGAGCTTTATACAGCCACTGATAGGCCTCTTGGTTGTTTACGTAGACAAAAAAAAAAGTGGCAGTCTCGGAGACAGTAGAAACTTCAACTTTTTCACAGAATTTGTATACATAACAATAATTAAACAGAAATATAAATACATCTGTTCGGTCCTTTCAATCTCATTTTATTTTAATGATTTGAGGATAATTTAAACGAGCACAGACGTTAAAAATGTGGCTCAAGGAATAACAAAAACTGTTGTTTAAAACAATGTCGACGGCCGCGCCGCGCCGTTCGTGGTATTTATTGCGTTGCCGTTGCGCGCAATCGTGCGTGGTATTACATTACCGTGGCGAGCCGCTCGGCGCTCCTTCACTAAAATAAATTTACGAAGACCCTAAAATGACATTACTCGAAAAAATGACACTTAAGGTTTTCGCTCTAAACAAAAAATCAGCTATCAAATTCGGTAATAAAAGCATACATTAGTTATATGTCTATGCTTCGCGACACCGACTTTTTGCCAAAAGAACACCAAGTGTGAATATTTTTTGAAGCAAAATTTGAAGATGCAAGAAATGGGAGTTAGCATTTAAAGTTTTAAAGTTGATGTGGCAAAAAGGGGCTTTCCGTGGACCGATGTGGCCCAAAATCTAATCAGCACCTACAAAGTGCCCACTGCATGTGTGCAACATTTCTCGCTAAAACGTAAAGATTTCATGTTTTGGGCGATTCGATTTTTCGATCGATTCCAGTAACTGCTCCGCGAGCGTAGAAGTTAAAAATGCAAAAAATGGACATAAGTATTTCTATCTCACTTAGGTCAGGTCAGGTGGTGTCAAGTCCAGTTCGTATCTCAGCTAAGGCATATAATAGTGTGAAACTCATACCTCATGCTTTGGAAAAGCAGCAATTTCCTTTGTTATTAATTAATTCTCGGATCAATTGTAAACTAATTGGAGGCTGAATAGTGGTTAAGTAATAAATAATCGAGTAAATAAGAGAATGGGAATGTCAACTATTAAAATTACCTCCTGCGGAAACGCAGAGAAATAACCTTTTCCACATTTTTTCCAAAAATCATATTCCAAAATCTTGCTGCTCCGCTGATCAATTCACTCGCAAAATCAGACACCGTCACCCGGAACAAAGCGATCAAAGGTTGTCCTTTTAATCACCCGGAAGCAAAAACCTCGGTTTGTTTTTTGAGCACCGCTACAGTTACAAAATTAGCGACTTGCACTTTTGTAGAATTTATTTTGTTCATTTGAGCGCGAAATCAAAATTCCACAAAAACCCCACAATCTCATAATCATCTCGTATGAATGCCGCCTACCGATCATTAGTGAGTGATGACGTGTCCGAGAGTGATTATGAAAAAATTACACATCCTGTTTCACGAAAATCACTTTCGTCGTCCTTAGGCTAGAAAAATCCGTGTGGTGCAACCCAAAGGAATTTAGAGCAAAATTGGCATTCACTGATCAATTACTTGAAATGACCATTAATATTAATAGAATGTCTCACCTTATGTTTCTTGAAATTTTACATCGAAAACAGTTCGTAGGAATTCTAGTTTGCATTATTTCGCCATTATTTATTAGTTAAACCGTGAAACGAGTTTCGGGAGGTTTATTAGTGCAAATTTTGACAGGCTGAGTAAACATGATCGATTAGGGGCTACCACAAAATTATAATTGCGGTCAGCATTTCACCGTCGAAAAATGGACCATGGAAAGGATTTCCACGAAGCAGTTCTGCACAATATATGGTTAAAATTTCAATAGTCCGGAAATGTAGACCGGAACTGATACTATCCCACGAGGGTCCGATATTTAGGGGTGGAAACCGGAATAAGCGTCAACCACTGTGAAGCGTGGAAAAAACATTGGAAGCTGCGGGAAAAACTCAACGGAAGTTACTTCACACATGGACGCATCCCGGTGATTTAAATGCCCGCACGGGCCGCGTTATTGTTTAAAGAATTCGGTTTTTGTCGATTCGACATGGCACTGTAATCTGTTTTTAATAAGTATCTATAAAGGATGCGATTTTCTGAATTTTGATGAGGACCATCAACAGTTAGGTAGCCCATAATTACGCGCGCAAGTACTTCCCTAGCTGGGGGCAAGGTGAAGAACACGCGGCGGCTACCGACCCAGCATGTCACATTCCTTCCAAGTATTGAAATGTTATTTGTATTTCTCAGCTTCTTGATATTGTGGTTTCAGAATTTCAAGGTGGCTTTTTCGTAATTATCGGGATAGTCGTGAAAGTTTTGATGTGGGTCACAATAAAGGATTGAAATTAATTATTAGATTTATTTTCGTTCAATAGAATGTTTGGTTAATGGAGGAAGTGCCGGCCATAAAATCTAAATTGAATGGCATGCGTTAACTCTGTAGGCCTATTATTAAGGTGAGTCTTTGATAAAAAGTGTATCTGCAATGGGAGGTGTGAATATGTGTAATTATTTATATGTACAGTGCGAGGGTAAAGTATGGAATAAAATTCCTTGAATTTTTGTCCTTGATGTGTGGCAAAAATCCTCGAACAGGTCAATTTTATTTTTATAATGCGGACTTGATGGGGGGAACAGTTATTTTCTTACACTTCCGGTTTAACCGGAAATGGCCTTAACTTAGTTTTCTCAAACGGAATGACACTTTTTTCTCAACGGATTCGGAATCTACGATTTTTTCTAAGTTAGAAACATGTATCATGCTTTACCGGAAGTACAGTCACGGCCACCCCAGATTTTCAAAAACATCGAAGAAATCCGTCAAAAACCAAGATTTTCGAAAATCGCAAATACACGTCAACCTTATTTTTTTGTTACAAATTCAACTGCGCAATTACATTTTTAAAAAATTCTTTTTGCTGTTTTGGCAGACTGTAAAGTAAAAAAAATTGAAAAAACAAAGGCAAATAAAAGGAAATGAAATTGAGCAGTTGAATTTGTATCAAAAAAATAAGGTTGACGTGTATTTGCGATTTTCAAAAATCTTGGTTTTTGACCGATTTCTTCGATGTTTTTGAAAATCTGGGGTGGCTGTGACTGTACTTCCGCTAAAGTGTGATACATGTTTCTAACTCAGAAAAAATCGTAATTGCGAATCTGTTGAGAAAAAAGTGTCATTCCATTTGAGAAAACAAAGTTAAGGCCATTTCTTAAATTATTATTGCTTCTTTGGCAGATTGGAATTTTATTCCACACTTTCCACTCGCAGTGAGGTGTAACCGACGGGTATACCTAGGAGGTAACCTCCTCGGTAACCTCCCATTTTTAAATTGGTTGTGGGGAGGTTTGCAACTTACATTCGGGTTGAATAAGTCAAAAAATTCCTCTCAAAATATACGCCGCTCGTACAAAAATGTATTTCCCGAAAAGTAAACAATATTTTAATAGTATACATTACTAAATATTTTCCTCGATATGTTCTAAAAGTATGTGGAACAACATCAAATCAGCATTCTCATTCTCTCCGAAATAGCCTCGGAAATCGCTGTTATTATCCGATTATGGCATTGGTTTTTTTAAGACAATTATAATTATTTAGGATGGGTGGTTACGGCGACATCATTTTGGTTTAACGATCAATGATTGATTTGACGCTGTGTATCATCACTAATTATTTATTTAATTACGAGTTTAATTATCTCGAGCTCCTTGTATGTATGTATACCCAATCCAACAATAATAACCTAACCTTTTCAGGACATCCTGTATTTGTGTGACAGTTCAAAACATTTTTAGCAATTTTTGAGGAATTGCAATTTTGTGAAACTTGAGAGGGGTTTTTGGGTTTCTTTACGGGATTTCTTTCTGTTCGGATTTTTCTTACAGTCCAAGGCAAAAATCTTAAACCTATCCGAGACCTATCTAAAATGACAACCTTTTTAAATTTGTAATTATTAAGAATAGGTAAAATTAGTAAACTTTTGCTTTTAGAAAAGCTACCATAATTTGTTTGAATAAAAGTTTGGACAAAGTTTGGACAACCGACAGCTTTCAGCAAGTTTTAACGAATTTACATAGTCCTAGGTTTTTAGCAAATAAGTACCTACTTTTATACTAATTTTACGATTGGTAAACCCTCGGTCTCACATTTCCCGAAACATTTCCTGACAGAAACTACCAGAATAAAGTGAAAATTTAACAAAACCGAGAACAAAACTGATGACCAACCAATTTCAGAAACGCTTATTGTATTTACAAAACAGTGACTAATAATGCTCCCATTATCAACCTTTTCAATAGATTGGTCATCACATTTTATACGACACAAGCAGGGCCGCATTTAGGACTAGGCCCTGGCCTGAAGCGGCAAAATTTTTGGGCACCTATTATGTGAAGCTTTCGTCTTGTAACGGTGTAGATATTTTATTAATACTAATTTCGTGTTGCCCGCCGTGTTAAAATGTTTTCAAGAGTATTAAAAGTAAATGTTACTTCCGACGTCACATAACAATTATTTAAATGACTGTGTTGACAAGGTAAAACAGTCATTTCTATGACATCATTTTTAGCAGAGTGTTAAACTCCAGAGTTTAAATTCTTCATTATTTGCAATTTTGCAAAGTGTCAAAGTGACGCGCAACAGACGTGAGTAGAAAATTTTCGATCTGTTCGTTTGAAAATAAAATATTGTACTTTTTTCGAAGTTTAAGCGTTTACTTCCATCACATAATGTCTTACTTAAACTCCTAATAAAATAAATATATGTTATTAAATGTGCTCTTTTTATCTAGGAGTCACTCTTTTTATAAAAATAATCGTCAATTTGGAAAAAAAAGACGCTTGAAGTTTTTCATTTTCATCGTTGAGTATTCTGAAGTGCTTCTAAAGTGTGTGACCTTGAAATTATTCAAAAGTTTTCCTGCGGCGCCATTTCCGCTTCTTTGGCAAAGGGGCGATAAAAAGTGTATAGGTCCAGAGCCGCAGCAAAACTAAATCCGGCCCTGCACACAACACAAGGTACTCTATTCATTTTTTAAATAAACTTTTGGATTCATTTTTTAAATACACTTTTGGAGACAACTTCCAATCCTTCCATGCCTGAGTCATTCAGGTATTTCGAGCCCACGGAATCAGACAAATACGAGGAATTGATTGCATTTATGAAGATGAGCTGTGTTCTTGACGCGACAGCCGGTTAGCCTGCACTTTCAGACAATAATTCTCGGATCTCCAAACGGATCTTCATGCACAAAAGCAACCTTCATCCAGCTTCAAAAATGTGATATTGCGCTGCAGACTATTAAAGCTACACAAAAACTTTCCATTGAATTGTGCGAATGGGATTTAATTTGAGGCAATTTGTTATGATGAGTACACGATTACCACTCACTCGAAACTGTTTACAGAAGATTTAACTTTTAATTTCAAAAAGAAGGTAGGAGTGGGGCTGCAGATAGAAAAATTTATAAAAAAATTGGGTCCATTTCAAAATTTTCAAATCTGGTGCTCTTATTAAAATGTTTTCAGTAAATCAAAGCTTTGCTAAATTGCCCACTTAAAATATGAGTACTTGCTTCAATTAAAGTGATAGTTAACTGTAAGAGCCTCAGGCCTAGTATAAATTACATTAAATTAAGTCATGTGGTGAGAACGATTCTAGGAACGATATACTCGACGGACATTGCCTCATTGTGTCAATTTTTCGTAATTAGCAAATCTGTGTCACAAAATCAGATTTGGAGTAAAGCCACCACCCTTTGTGAACATAAAAATAAACAACATTCCAGCAGTGTGTCAGAGCATAAACAATTTTATTAAGGAAATCCTATCGGTTTATTAGCCTTCAAGAGCGGAAGACGTTTATGTCTTCTTCCCAGATGCGAAAAGTAAAAAAAAAATCGGCACTGGACACACCTGGAAATATTTCTGAACGCAGTGAATCGAATTTGGAATCCACGGCTTTGTGAGAAAAATTTTAGCTGGAAGTGAACAAACGACTGGACATCAAAATGATCTAATGAGTAATGAGTTTGCGTGTTTGAGACATTTTGAACCAGTTCTGAGCAATTTCGCGTAATTGACTTACTTCTCAAAATAATACGAAAAAAGCATTTCAGATATGTACTTAAACGGCTCTAATTGCTTGTTAATGACATTTCTTGGTCCAAGCAATTACCACACCAATGAAATGTCATTCTCAGTAACACCATGTAAATAAAGCTTAGAAATTTGATATTTGCCTTGGCAATTATCGTTTCGATTAAAATGGTAATTCCTGCGGGACGTGAGTCGATTTATCTATTGTCACGCTTCAGTTTGGCCAGTCAGTGATGTAAAAGTTAGATCATCGGCAATTAGTATTGCACCCAAAGGTTCTATTTAAACAGATTCGCTCAGAGTAGACTTTGACGCCCATGGGCGGTTCCAGGCATTAAACGTCCGGTCTTTACCACAAAGATTATCAGGATTTAACACTTGTTTGAGGAAATGGAAGATTTGGACGTGATCAAAATACAAACTGATTCATTGTTACGTCAATGTCCTATCTCGGTTCGTGTCTCGTTTGTAATTTGATGCAAAAAGTTTTGGAATTTGTTACCTAGCTATAATTAATTTGCGGAGTTAAAGTCCGGGAGATAACTGTTGTTTGATTCTTAATCATTGATGGCCAATTATTGGAAGACATGTGTGGGCCAATATGTGGCTGGAATTAAATTTTTATACCTTATTAACAATGACGAAAAAACAAACGGACTAATTTAAGGACAGAGAGTGAGTCATCAATTTACAATGCAAAACTGGAAAGATTATGGTTATCGCTTTGGACAATGTTTTGCTGTTCAGTGGTTAAGTGAATGGTTTCGTTTTCAAAACTATGGCATTTTGGCACATCAACTTTGAAATTTTTAATACAAACCCCCATTTTTGGCGTCATCATAATCTGCTTGCAAAGATGTTTTCACTCTTAGTGCCCTTTTGACAAGAACCTCAAAAATTCGAGATTTCTAAGCGTTTCTAAGGTAGGTACTTTTAAAACACGGTACAGTCCAAACCCCTGGACCATCATATGGACCATATGGAGATTGTATTACTCGTCGAAGATTTTTGGCAAATCAATTTTTATTGAATTATACTGTCATTTACCCATCCGAATGAAACAAGTTTTTGAATTTATTGTCACCATCAGAAAGGTCCTCAAATTCTGGTTTTTAATAAAACATAATTTATTCGTATTTAGAGCCCTTTGGGTAAAAAAAATCGGACCAAACTACTAGATCGATTTGGCTGAAATTTGGTACAGGGAGCGTGACCCGCTGAAGAGCTGAAAGGCTTTTGGAAGCCGAGGGTATAACCGTCAACTTCGGCGATTTTTGGCACGAGTTCTCTTTTTTAACAGATTTTGGGGATTTTTCGTAAATTTTTTTAAGATAGGGGTTTTTAAGATAAGTGCGAGGGGTTAACCACATGGTAAATTTGTGTACACAAAATCGCAAATTGTAAGAAAATCGCCAAAATCGCTAGGAAGTCGCTAAAAAATCGCCAAAATCGCTAAAATTGTATTTGTAAAATTTGTCCAAAATCAGTACAGGGGTTTTGAATCTAAAAAATGAACCATTAAAGACCACAGAAGAAGCTTAAAAATCGCCGAAATTGCTAGAAAATTCTCAAGTCGCCAAAAACATGCGAAATTCGCTCGAAAATCGCCAAAATCGCTGGAAAGTTGCTTGAAAATCGCCGGAAACTTGCTTGAAAATTGCCAAAATCGTTAGAAAATCGCCAGAATCGCTAGAAAATCGCCAGAATCGCTAGAAAATCGCCAAAATTGCAAGAAAATCGCCAAAATCGCTGGAAAATTGCCAAGATCGCTAAAAATCGCCAAATATGCTAGAATATTTCCAAAATTCCAGAGAACCGTACACCAAAATCGCTAAGTGGTTAACCCCTCGGATAAGTGTGTTCTGCAAGCTGCGCTCCAGACATCCTGAAATCTGCTGAAATAATTACTTTTGGATGAATTTAATACCTCGAGTAATATCTATAAGTAAATGAATAGAGGAACCATTGAGGAAACTAGACTTCCAGATGGTGCTTTTTTCGTTTTCCACTAGTGGGATCTCGGAAACAATACGGATTAGAAAATCGGTTAAACTAGAAAAAAAATTGCGCTTTTTTGGGATGCAAAGAATTCTCCCCTCCAATATCTTCATTTTTTCCTGATTTATCCTGAAAAAACTGCAAATCGCGTTTTATTTAAATCAATACATTCTTACGGTTGACGGTATTTAAATGAAATTTGGAACACTTATGGTTTTGGCAGCTGTCAATTGACTGGAGTTGGCATAAATTTTTTAGACTTTCTCGAGGACTTTCTAGATTTTGAGCAACGACAGTCAAAATTATTTTCTTTTTCTTATGACCGCCATATGGGTTTTGGATGCATAGATATACATAAAAACACAGCTCTTCAACTTCAAAAATGTAAACATGGCCCTTTTTGACAGATCATCAAAATTTGAATATTGGCATGAACAATTTTGTAGAATCCGAGGTAAAATCAACCGAATCAACCTAAGCTTAGATGAAAAATAATTGCAAAAAATACACCGTCTTTAGCATTGTGTGACTCAAGCTTTGACATGTTTTTTCCGGTTTTTTCAAAAAAGTCCATATTGACAAAATTTTTGGACAGAGATTATTTTTGCGTATCTGGTGGTGTTAAAATACAATACGGCGGCCATAAAGAAAAGTTGGCTGTCGTTGACACCTGGGTAAACAACAACGCTAAAATTTCCAAAACTCCTAGAAAATTGCCCAAAAAAAATCCAAAATTTGTTGAAAATGGACACAAAATTTTCCATTATTCTTGATGTATTCCAAAATTTGATGCGAGTATAAGTCGAGGAGTTGAGAACTTTTCTGGAAACTTATTAACTTATTTTTGAAATTCTGGTTTGGTGTAGGTGCATATACAGATTTTTACCCAGCTGTCAACCTTTTGATTTGATATAAGTCGAGGAAGAAGTAGCATAGATCGAGCCGCAGGGGAAATCTGAAGAAATTTTAGGAAATCTGGGGAAATCTTGCGAAAAAAAAATCCGGGAAATCCGAGGAAATCTGAGGAAACCCGAGAAATCTTAGGGAAATCTCGAAAAAATCTGGGGAAATCTGAGGAAATGAAATATTTCCAAAAGGAAATCTAGTGTACAAAATTTTCCCCTGCGACTCATCCCTCGCATAGATCGAATTAATTATTATCTTTGAATAAGTTAAGTCGATAAATAAGTATTAGATAGACTAGTCTAGATTGTAGAAATCACTCGAGAGATCATCATCGGGAATTCAGAAGTCATCAAGATACAGCGAAATTCCGCGAATGAATTTAATTAGGAAACACTCGAGGAAACACAGGGTATAAAATATATTCAATATACTTAGTAAACCCGAGTAATAAGTAATAACCGAGGTAATAACCCAAGTAATAACCTTTTGACTCGCCTTTAAACTTTGACAATTATTGAGCATCCCACGTTTTGAAACTCCACCTCATTTCAAAAACAAAATTTTGAAACTGATGGTTTCGAGACTGGTTTGCTATGTAGGTATCTTTTTAAGATTTGAAGGCGAGTGGTGCTCGAGGGGCTGGTAAATTGGCGAAAAATTCAAGACAAAATTTCCAAAAAAAGAATATCAGACGTCTCGGAGACGATAGAAACTTCTACTTTTTCACAAAATTTGAAGTTCAACCGTGAAAACCTCGGTGAAAACCTAAAACTCTTTAAACGAATGTCGACCGCCGACGTGCCAGCTCTTAATTCGTCTCTTAATTTTAATTTTTAACTAAAATAAAATTAAAAAGGCGCTATCGAATCCAATAATAAAAATATACTTAGATACACTAGAGGATACACTTATCACAATAGACATTCTTCAAAAACACTTTGATTTGATTTGATCGAGGGGTTGACAATTGGGTAAAAATCTGTACACTAAAAGTGCCAAAATTTCTAAAAAAATCGCTAAATTTCCAAAAAATTTCAATAAAATGTCTCATATTTGTGCATCAAAATTTCCAAGTCGGATTTGATGTCTTTGACGATTCCATTTTTCGATCGATTTTGGTAACTGCTTCGCGAGCGAATAATTTGAAATTCAAAAAAATCGAGAAAAAACCGCCAAAAATAGGTATAAAAAAGAAATTCCTTGGCAAAATTTTCAACTTCTATTTTTGAATAAATTTTTGGTAATAACTACTCAAAAGTGAAAGAGATAACGCCCTAGGTACTGACTATTTTATTGCCAGGATAATAACTGTAATCATAAAAGTGAATCACTGCAGTAGTAACAGTAGTAAATTCCAAACTTGGAATATACCGTCAAATTCGTACTTTGACGGTAAACGTTATGCAAAAATAATT
The DNA here is from genome assembly GCA_963924575.1 of Pycnomerus fuliginosus. NCBI lineage: Eukaryota > Metazoa > Arthropoda > Insecta > Coleoptera > Zopheridae > Pycnomerus > Pycnomerus fuliginosus. The sequence goes on along the minus strand of OZ004619.1, from coordinate 42,528,908 downwards.
GAACAATTACGATTTAAAGCACGCCGAAGAAAATAATAGGAATAACAAGGATGTTTTATCATCAGGACGAATCTGACATGCCTATCTGTAAAGAAAATATTTGCATGCACACATAGCAAACCAATAAAAAGTATTAGACAAATGTTATTCCTCCTACTAGGAAGAACATATCCCGTTTATTTATGGGTTGCTGGAATAACATGGGCGGAAACAATTTCAATCAGAAGATAAATCGCTTCAATTTCAGTTTTAATCTTGATGTAATCAAAATAAATTGCAAGAAAAATTCGTTAATTGGTATCTACCTTGGAAAATCCAGGCGAATGACGGGTAATCCCAGTAATGTGTCAATGAATTAAGTAAGTCCACTTAAGTAATCGGAAAAACGCGCGTCGCACATGTACTTTACTGAGGAGTCAACTGCACCACGTCCTTTCACTAACACGGACGGAACGCAACTGAATAACTGAAAAATAAATATTGATACGGCGCGATGGGTGTTGAGCTCAAGCAGTGGACTTGAAGGCTTGAGGGACGCTCTTCTTCACCAACTTCTTGAATCTTGATACACCATGAAATGCATTTTAAATACAAAACTTTGTGGGATGCAAACAGACCCATTGTTATTGTTTTTGCTTCTCACGCTTTCCACCGGGGGTGGGTGGGACAAAGAAATTGTTTCTTGAGGAACGTTCGGCCCGTTTCTTTCAATTTTATTTAATTGAATTAATTTAGAAAAAAGTCATGACCCGGATATTTGTGAATAAAACAAAAAACCGAAGCGCGTAGTTGAACCTCCAACACATTAATGTAATTCAGTCAAAAGTTCAAAACGCTAAAAACCCAAATCACTTTCAATTTATTTTTTTCTGTTAATGTTAGGCGTTAACGTTAGTTGCTGATGTGAAGGAGCAGGTATCTACGCTCTGCCGTATCCGAGTAATTGTTCCTTCTCGTAGGATAAAAAGTAGAAAAATGAAAAAAGTTAAATAACTGTGAAAAAAGTTGAGCTCAAGCTATAGACTTGAAGACTTGAGGGACCTTCATACACCATGAAATATTTAATGATTTTTTTCTACGAACACTATAAGGGTCGATTTTATAATCAAAGTTAAAGTGTCCTTTAAATATTTGCCTAGCAATATTTCAAAAAGGCTGCTCCTGGCTGGTCATTGGTCAAAATGCCTTTTGAAGTCGACATTAACTTTAAGCACCTTTAACTTTTATTATGAAATCGGCCCTTAAAAACAGTTGTTTTAAGGTTTGTTGACAATTATTGTTAAAAATGACATTTTATGACATCACCAGTATATTAAAAGTCGTTTACTTTTAACACTGCACTGGTGTGAAAAGTGATCTACTTTTTACACTCAGTGTTAAAAGTGACAAAGCAACAACAATTAAACAATTGTCACTATATACTTTAGTTACAGCGAATTTCATGGACATTTTCAATTTATAATTTGCAGACTTTTCCTTTTAATAGTGTTTGTAGAAAAAATAATGTATGATATGCGTGTTAAAAGTGATTCTAGTTCCCTTCTCACAAAATAAAAAAACACTTTTAACACATATCATAAAATAACTATAAACACAAAACTTTGCGGGTTGGGATGCAATTATTTTTGCTTCTCACGCTTTCCACCGGACTTATTCCTACTTTGTACCGTCCCATTTCGGACCGGGACCCCAAAAAATCCCATTTTGTACCGCGACCCTTTCTTGTACAGTTGCGAACAAAAAATTTTGGACGACATTTTGATGTCAATTCAAGAAAATTTTATGTGAACCAGGCATTAATGTCACTATGACTGACGATTTTTGGTAATTTGACAATAGTCTCAACAGTGAGGTTAACATTCCCTAAAGCTATGGTTTTACAATAAATTGTCACTCAAATTATCTGTCGTCCAAATTTTTTTGTCCCCAACTGTACTTACACATTTTCCCATTTCGTAATGCGCTGGAAATGATCATTGTCATTATAGGTATTATCTTATAGACGCTCAGTCGCTCACCATTAGCATCTCGGAAGCTATAAAAGATGTGCCATTTCTGGGCGATCTATAGAGAATATTTTGATTCGTTTCTGAGTTATCACGAAAAATCTGAAAATTAACATTTTAAAGAAAAATCAATATCTAACGATTGATGTCATTTAAATGAAACTTGGAACTTTTATATTTTGTCAGCACGTCTGTAATTGGTTTCCAATCTTGAATTTGAAATTTGACAGATAGCAGTAGACCTTGACGTAGACGTAGACCTTTGACAACCACATTAAAGTGACGGCTTCGGATCTTTGACAGATTCACAACATCCATGTGGTACTTTGAAAAAAGTTGCGTCCTATGGAGAAATTTATAGGAAATGGTTATAGTTTGTTGTATATCCCATTTTTGTGAAAACAACAGGAAATACGTTCATGTGTTTTGTGTTGTTAAGTATCTGTTAGCCGTCATTCGCTGTCAGAGGCTCCCGTCAATGTTGTTATCTGTCAAATTTTGTCTATAAAATGTGCAGAAGTACTGCACGTGTTTTTGTCTCGTTAAGTTAGAAACCTGAATGACCTGAATTGCTTTACCTCTCGAGTTGCGTTCGATACCTTTTCTACAACTAATTCCACTATTATTTTTTTATTTTCAGGCGTGTCAGTTATCTTAAAGGTGTCCCAAAAAAAACCGAACGATTTATTTTTGGTTATAACTTTATTATTATAGGACCGATATTCCTCAATTTTATAAGGGACGTAGCCAAAAGATGAGGCTTTTAGAATCTGCAACCATTTTCCAGATGGCGCCACTAATAAATCTTTTGCGGCAGTTTTTTACAAGAACACTTTTTGATTGGCTGGAGTTGAACCATCTGTGAACCGATCAAAATGAAATTAGTGTAGGATGGAAGCTAATGATTTTCTTTTCTAAACCAACTTCACAAAATTTCATTCTGACCGTTCTTGATTCATTTATAATTTTTTTGTGATGCTTTAAAACAAGGATTTTTGAAGATTTATTTTTTATTTGGCCACCGATTTTGACAAAATTTGAAGAATTCTTAGTAACACCATCAATATTTCACAAAATGATGTCACTTTGCAGATGGCGCCACCCTAGCAAATTTTTATGAACACATTTGATTAAAAAATTAACGAGAATAATATGAAATTGTAATTAGTAAAAAATGTCAGCACTAAAAGCGGCTACAGACAACTGGCTGGAGTGGAATAAACAACAATTCTGGATTTTAAAATAAACCAAATATGTGCTTTATAACAGTCATAAGCTGAAGAACAACTTGTCCAGTTCACAAACAATTCAATGTTAGACCGTTTTTTTTGGGTTTAATTTATTTTAACATTTTGTATAACGATATAGTACTTAAGTTAAATTCCTGCACAAAGTACCTAACGTTATTTTACGAAAGATTTATGGTGTTACTAAGGGTTCTGAAAATTTTGTCAAGATCGGTAGCAAATTAACATCAAATAAATCTTAAAAAATCCGTTTTAGAGCATCACAGAAAAATTTGTAAATTAATCATGAAGGTTCAGAACAAAATTTTCTAATGTTGCCTTGGAAGAGAAAAGGATCGGCTTTAAACTTACACTATTTTCATTTTGATCGCTTCACAGATGGCTCAACTCCAGCCAATCAAAAAGTGGCCTTGTAGAAAACTGCCATAAAAAATTTATTAGTGGCGCCATCTGGAAAATGGTTGCCGATTCTAAAAGCCTCATCTTTTGGCTACGTCCCGTATAAAATTGAGGAATATCGGTTCCATAATAATAAAGTTATAACCAAAAATAAATCGTTCGGTTTTTTTGGGACATCCCTTTATAATCAATGTTTCATTTCTTTTCTAATAAGAAAGAAAATTTTGTCTAGCGAATACGGTAGAAACTTCTATTTTTTTCACCGAATTTGGAACCGTTGCAAATAACTTTAACCAGCTGTTATAACAATAATGAACAAAAATTGGCTCATTTTACTATGATAAATTTAAATAAAAATGTTTTTCACTCCTAAAATGACATTTTTAACTTCTACGCTTCGCGGAGCAAGTTAAAAAATTCGATCGAAAAATTGATTCGTCAAAACCATCAACACGCTTAAATTTTTAAAGTTGATGTGAGAAAATGGCATTTCCTTTGGGCCGATTTGGTCCAAAATCTTTTCAGTTCTTCCAAAATCCATAAGATGTCCACGTTCCAAATTTCAGCCAGATCGGTCTAGTAGTTTGGGCTGTAGTGTGGTTAAAGACACACGGACAGCCAGACAGACAGACACAGACATTTCTAAAAACCACTTTTTTAGGTTCCCAGGGCCTTGAAACGTAAAGATTTCATGTTTTCGGCGATTAGAATTTTCAATCGATTTTAATGGGAATCGATATTTTCCTCGGTACGAAATGGGAACAAAACAGATAGAATTTTTTCGCTGTATCAAATGGGAAGGTACGAAATGGGAAGACACCTTCCACCGGGGGTGGGTGGGACAAAGAAATTGTTCCCTCAACAACATTCGGCCTGTTTCTTTTCAATTTAAATTGAATTAATTTAGAAAAAAGGAATGACCCGGACCTTGATGGCGATAAGGCCAATCTCGTTGTTTGTACATCATCAGGTACAAGATCTTGAAAGCGATAGTACAAGCGGAACAAATGTCGTCCTTGTGGTGGAAAACGTTACCAGATAAGCTCATTTCGGTATGTAGCATGTAAATAATTGTTTTTGGTGAGTGAAATTAAGAGGCGAAAAGTTGCTGGTATTTATAATCGACATCCGTTTTTGCTTATCTCACGTATTCGCAGTTTCATCACAATATACTTACAATGCAGACACTAACAGTGGGTAAGTATTCTAAATTTAAAACAATAATAATTTCTGAACGTATTCGGCGTGAATATAACTACTAGAGAATTGATGTAGGCCTTTCCAAGAAGAACGGCAGTTATAATTTATGCGGGTCTTCGTTAACTTAAATTCTCGCCGCATCCTCAGCAGTTTGTCACCCTCTTGAGCTTACTGGGTTGGGTTCTGAATTTATTTGAGCAAAGTAGAAAAAAAGTTGTCTGAGACGTTGTCTTGGACCCTGAATGGTTGCAAATTGCTGTGGAACTAAAAAAATCTATAAATCATGAGCTTAGTTAATGCTAATTTCTGGATTGTGATGCTAATACAACTACATCAGATTTCGTACCGATAATCAGAGATTAATAATAATAAAATGATGATTTTTATTGTTCAGTGAAAGAAATAAAACAGAAACTTTAATCAATTTCTTCATGTTAAACGGGCAGTTGATGTTCCCTAAGCCCAAGATTTCAAGATCACAAAAAAGTGGTTTTTAAAAAATGTCGGTGTCGTATGCGGGCATGATTTCTCGAAAACTACCCAACGGATTTTAATGAAATTCGGTATGGAGTGTAGTATTGGCCTTTTGGTGAGCCCAGTTAATTTTTCCCAATCCACAAATGCCACGTGTCTCTTTGGCATATCTGCCATGAAATTTGATTAATGAACAACAATTTTTCTCATCAGTACATGAAAGGTACTAAAATTCTGCATCTGAAAATGTTGCCATCAAATCAGAAAATTCGAAATTTCAAAGAAATATCAAAAAACACGCTACAGCCCAAACTACTTGAATCTTTTTGGCTGAAATTTGATAGTTAAGTTAAACCCGCCGAAGAGCAAGTTTATTTTTGGTGACATTTGGTGAACGGCAAGTGCCATTTTGGCTCCCATTTTCTTGAGCAGCACATGAAAAGTCTTCAAATTTTGTTTTCAAAAATGAATTCAAACTTAGTGAGTGCTCTTCTGGCCCTTTGGTGGAGTAAAATTTAGATATAGGAAGTAGAAAAATTTACTTGAGTTAGGTAATAGCAAAGTTTATATACATTTTTTGGTGACTCTAAAATTTAATCGGCTAAAGCAGTCTATTCGTCCAACGATGTCATCCCCCTGAAATTGGGCAGATTTTTTTCCCAACTTTCGTTGTTTTTAAATCTTCATCTAGAATGCTATCTATGATTCTAGAGCCATCAAACACCTCGTCAAAATTTATTTTAGGCTTCTGTTTCTACCTATCTGTCACTAATCCTGGTTCGTTTAAAAGGATGGAACGCAGTTTTTTCCAAATTACAAATACATTTTTTAATGGATCAATAAGGGACACATGGTTTTCGGGAAAGTAAATTTTCTTAGAAATAAAATGGTATAGGATTCGAATGGTTAAAATAAAACGTGTAACCAAGGGATAAAGAATGAAGTTCTTGTTTTTTGAATTAACAATAGGCGTAAATCGTAGTAGGCTACAGTCAAATAAAAACAATTGCCATCTAATTTGGTTCTGTTTTAACCCACCTCCTTTCCAAAAAAATGAGTAATTTGGAAATTATTGTAATTAGTATGAAAGGTCATAGCTAGATGAAAAAACAAAAATTCAATAAAAATCAAGTTTTTCGAAAACATTAAATCGGAACTTGGAAAAATATACTCTCTCATAGGTACTCATAGGTACAGTTTATCATATAATATCTGTTTGCCAAATTGAAGTATTTTAATAAGTGTGGGAAAAAAGGGGGTTGACACCCTCTATATATTGGTGTTAGGAAAAACATTAATAGAATCTTTTTTATAGAGAATTTCATACTCTTCAATTCAATACGAGATATATGCAAAAAGCAGACAGTCGTATTCACGTTTTATATGAACCGTTTGTCGATAATATCAATAGTTTGCCAAATAAACTACCCGTTCCCTACTTTTGGTTAACACTGTATAGTTTTGTTGTAGAATTTTTTTTTCAAATTTTTTTTAATCTAATCTACTTGACTAAATATTTTTGATTTCGGTTTTGGCATAAATCTGCCCAAATTCAGGGGGCCGGATGACCAATAGCTTAGACTGCTTTAGCCTACTCCGATTTTGCAAAAAATTTATATAAACTTTTTTTAGAGAATTTTACGCTCTTGAAATTGTTATATGGCTATTTTCGATAGAATCAATATTTCATGAGATATTAACAAAAACTGTACCTCTTCGCCTTGATGATGGCTCGAGCTCACACCCCATCCTAAGGGACTTTTAGTATGTTCAATAGAATGGTTCAAGCTACAACTTCGGCCAATTTGCAGAACTGCAGTAATTTTTGTTCCTATTTGCCCAATTCAATTCTTTATTGACTGGCTGCTGTAAGCAAGAAAATAACACGAAAATAACACGAAAATAAGCCAGTTATGCAAGTTTAGCTTTTGGGGGGTTGAAAATTCAAATATTGCGAAAGGTGTCGAAAAAGTGAATTCATCGCTATCGCTCGTTTTGGCAAATATTACGACTCGTCAAACAATATAGGACTTTTCATAACTAATTACGTAAATGTTTTTACATATTATTATTAGCTACATTCACTGTCCACCATTGAAATATCGTTATTAGGAAAAACCTCTTGATTATCTAGTAAAAATACATAACTAGTTGCAAAGCAAAAAATTTACAAACAAAATAATGCCTCCCTGAGAACAACCTTGTAGTAAAAATTCTGTTTAGTGTTGTTTCAACACTGTTAATAGCAGGTCTCCATTGAAAAGATAAGAATTTTTGCCCAACGATTTAATAAACATTACCTCAAAATTCTTTAAATCTTAAATGATATTTAATGTCCCCATAATTCCGCCGACCATAAACGATAAGGAGTTAGAGTTCAATGAAATTATCGTAATAATAATCGCAGAATAATTATTAACGCTCGATTTATTAACCGATTAAAATTATTGCGTGATGATATATTGCCCCATCAGGAACTGGTGCTAAAATCGATTTCTTATTCCCACAAAATTGCTCACCTACAAACCCCCTCACAATAAAAATGATTGGAAAGTATGAGAAACGGCCCATAATAGATTATTCAATTTATTTTTTCGCTGGAAATATTGCAAGATTATCAAATGTGAGAACTAGGGAACTGCGGAAACGGATCTCAAGTACTTAACTGTTTCCATAATCTGGCAATAAGTAATTAGAAGTAGGAGGTTCTACAAATACCTGCATTTAGATTAGCGGATGTTGGGATTATTTGTAATAATAATTGTTGGAAAAATCTTGAAGAAATTTTCAACACCTTTGTTCTTACAAAAAAATTAATCATAAAAGCCAACGAAAGATGTATATCAATGCGATGTGTGTCCCTGTAGATGTTTACCTTGTTAATGTGTATGTAGGGGCGAGCTGAATTTACTGGTGGAGTCGGGTGCAGATTTTATAAATCTGCACCTAGTAGTAGTGCCTCCGCAGACGCACAGTGGTGTTAAAAAGACGAAATTATGAAAATTGGCCGTACATAATTAAACAGTAGAGAGTTAACAAAAAAACATCATATTTGCGAAGTAGGTATGTAGAATTAGCACTAAGGGGGTTGAAAAAGGGAATGAGAAGTCCAAGGTAATGAAAAAAGGTGATGAAAAGTCAAGAGGAATGAAAATGAAGTGTGGATTAAGTAGAATTACGCAATAAAACACTAAAATAACCAAATCATGCAATTAAAACTTTTGTGGGGGTTGAAATAAGCACTTATACCTACCTATTGCGAAGGAAACTGAAAAATTGTAAAAGGTAAACTGAATCCCAAATGCGTTCAATTTTATAACCGTCGAAAAACGAAATTATGCGAATTTTGCAAAATTAGCACTTAGGGGGTTGAAAAATCGTAAAGGTGGATGAAAAATCAAAAGGTATCAGGATTAACCGTGGCTAAGTAAAATTACGAAAAATAACACCAAATTAACCCAATTATGTAAATTTAGCATTTGAAGACTTGAAACATTGCGAAGGGGAATGAAAAAAGTGAAAAATTTAATCATCATCCAAATGGGTTCAATTTATTACAGAAGAAAAACGAAAATATCCGAATTTGGCAAAACTAACACCTAGGGGGTTGAAAAATTGTAAAGGGGGATGAAACGTCAAAGTGGATGAGAATTAATCGTAATTAAGCAGAATTACAGAAAATAACACGAAAGTAAACCAATTATGCAAATTTAGATTTTGGGGGTTAAAATGTTGCGAAGGGGGTTGGAAAAGTGAAAAAGATAAACATAATCCAATTGAGTTCAATTTATTACAGAAGGAAAACTAAATTATGTGAATTTTGCAAAATAAACACTTAGGGGGTTGAAAAATTGTAAAGGGGGATGAAAAGTTAAAAGGGATGAGAATTAATCGTAATTAAGTAGAATTACAGAAAATAACACGAAAATAAGCCAATTATGCAAATTTGACTTTTGGGGGTTGAAACATTGCGAAGGGGTCGAAAAAGTGAAAAAGGCAAGAACAATTCATAAGGCAAAACTGCGCGAATTTTACAAAATTAACCAGCGGAAATCACCCGAAAAAGAAGCGGTCTGGGTAAATTTTGCTCTTTGAGGGTTCACATATCATGAAAGGGGTTGAAAAATTGTGATGGGTCAAAAATTAATGAAAATCACTTTAAATTAATAACAAATTAGAAGAAAGCAAAAAAAAAATAAATGAAATATATTTACTCCGCTTGCTAGGGCTTAAGGGTTGTTAGTAGCGTAGGGGTTGGTTTTAGGATGAAGACTCATAAGACTTTTTTCAATGGTTGACCGAAATCTATTGAACCCCATAATTTTATTCCACCACTTACATGAAAAAATTTCCAGTTTCAACCCTTAAATTTCATCCCCCTTGTTAGATATTAATGAAAATTTGCCCATCCGCCTACAGTGGCGCTGTAAATTACCACATCAAATTTAGCCCTGATACGTTGAGCAGTTTTTGAGTTCTCGCATTTTTTTGTTTCGGCATGTTAGGGGGTTGTACCGCCTTTAAGGGTCGTTTTTCGCGAATGATGAATAAGACCTTTTTTGTACCATCAATAGAAAGCTATCGAATGGTAATATTTTCAACTATAGATTCTTCATTGAAAATTCGAGTTTCCACCCCTAACTTTCATCCCCTTCGATAATTTTCTCCTAAAATTCGATCTTCCCTTCTCGAAGATGCAGTGTGTAAGATGTCACAGTTTCGCAGAAGATATTGCTTCTCTGTGTCAAATTACAGGGCTTTATGGACGTTTCAACCCCTAAACTCCAACCCCCTATTTCACCACCCCCACATGCCCTAAAGGAAGTTGTGTTTTCAATTTCACCACCCTAACCCAATTCGTTTAAAAATTAAGGTAATTTGTAGATTCATGTTTTCAACACCTCATGATTTCACCCCTTTATGATTTACAGGGGTGAGTTTATTTTTCCGGTGTGACATGACTCCTTGCGTATTTACTGACTTCAGTTGTTCATAAATAAACCAATAGGGTTTCAGAAAAAATAAATAAAATATAATTATCGACTTGCAAAGAGTTAGGGGTGGTTAATGGCCCAGGGGTTGGTTTTAGATTGAAAACTCATAAGACCTTTTTTCAATAGTTGACCGAAATCTATCGAACCCCGTAATTTTAGGCTACCATTTACTTGAAGAAATTTCAAGTTTCAACCCTTAAATTTCATCCCCTTTGTTAGATATTTTAGAAAATTTGTCCATCCACCTATAATGTCACTGGAAATTCACAAACCAAATTCTGCCTTGATACGTTGAGTAGTTTTTGAGTTCTCGTATTTTTGTGTTTCTGCATGTTAGGGGTCGTAGCGCCTATAAGGGTGGTTTTTCGCAAAATATGAATGACACCTTTTTTGAATAATTAATGGAAAGCTATCGAATGACGCCAATTTCGACTAGTACTTATTAAGCGGAATTTCGAGTTGCTACCCCTAATTTCCACCCCATTTGTTCGATTTTACGAAAAAGCGCATCCCCCACAAGATTTCACCGATATATGTGTGTACGTTGAGTTTCCGACAGCTGCGTGCAACTCTTGCGGAGTTATCATATTTTTTGTGGTTTTCATCCCCTAAATTTCATCCCCCGAAATTGGCACCCCCTCACTTTCAACAGACTTGAAGGTCGAACGTGCATACTAATTTTCAGCAAGATATCTCCACTAGTTCTCGAGTTATTGCAATTAGTAGTTTTTCGGTTTTTCACCCCTAGCTCCCACCCCCTTGGTCCGATATGGCCCAAAAGCAATCCCCGCCTTACTTTTCGGGAGACGAAGCTGCCTACCAAGTTTCAGCTCGATATCTCGATCCGTTCTCAAGTTATCCGACGGACAGACTGAGGAGCGATCGAGCGAGCGAGCGAGCGAATAAGCTAAGACAAGAGTACCTCCGCATTCTGCTACGGCACTAAAAAGTGGTGCAGATAATAGGAACCTTGAAATCGCGAATAATTCAGGAAGCGGATAAGCGTTGAGGTTTGCTTTGTTCAATACGGGCTTTTTAAGGTCTTTGTCACTTTCAGTATGTAAATAAATATTTATCTCTAGATCTTGTTTCGCTAACATCAACACCGCCAAAGAAATGTAATACTGTCGCAATTATTCCCGTAATATGAAATTGTATAATCCCGCGTCTTACTTTTACGTGGTACTATCACATAAGTAGATAAAAATAGCAAATTCAGAGAAGTAAAGCAGTTAACGACAGCAACAAATTAATGAAGAGACTAATTTGAAGCAATTTCAAAGTTTTACTTTATTGACTTCCTTCTAAGGGGATTGTAACTACAATTAGTTCGATTATGTTTGTGTTACTTATTTTTATGTTTCCTTTTTTGATCATTATTTTTTATTTTTATAACTGTTTTATGGAGGTGATCGTGAATAAAACGCGTTGTTTTGAGATGTGGTCAGAATTACGCCATCAATTTGGCAATAGCAGACAATGGTCAGCTATACAGGGTGAGTCAACAAGGCGACGGCGCTCCATGACTTCTGAACCCTATTCCATTTAGGAAGTTAATTCAAACGCCATTATACAGGGTGATTCACGAAGACCGTTCATTAGAAACTTCTGGGATCCACTTGTAGTAGAATTTTGAAATTTGGTACACACCAAAAATAAAATATTTCCAAGCCCCCATCAGCACCTCCAGTTTTACCGGAAATGGCCGTCATCTTTGTTATTTTAAATGGAAAGTCCTCGTTTTGATTTTAGGTTTGGACTCGTCTCTTAATTGTGAGTTTATCGCACGGCCTTTTTGTCTACCTAACTGTCACCGTTTTTGACATGTCAATTGCAATCCGCAATAGAAAAATTTATATCTTCCGAAAGGTTGAAAATTCAGAAACCAAACCGGGGGGGTTGAAACTCGAAGCTTTGAGCTTTCTTTTGACGTCTTACTTAAACATGTTGATTTAACAATTTGGCGGAAACAAATTTTTTTTTAATGGCAAAGAGAAATTGTCCGCTACCGCAATTTACCCCCTAATTCTGCAACTTTTATCATCGATGTTAAATGACAGATACGCAATGTAATTTTTGTCATTTAACATTATAACAGTGCTTAACATCGATGTTAAAAGTTACAGAATCACCCGCTTAATTTTCTTAAATAAGAATACGATAATTTTATGTGGTCAAAAGATACAAAATTAAGCTTCCTTTAGGGGGTGATTCTGTAAGTTTTAACATCCATGTTAAGCACTGTTATAATATAATAATGTCAATGTCAATCTATCATTAACATTATAACAGTGCTAACAGTTTTAAAAGTTACAGAATTTGAGGGTTCCCTATACCAATTTTCAATATTTTTGAAAATATTTGAAATAAATTTATTTGTGCCATTTTAAAAAAATAAGCCTTGCAAGCTTTGGATCGAAAATTAGTAAGTTCGTTCTACACCTTTAAAATTTTGTCCTGTACCGGGTGATTCAGTTTGGTATTCGCATGGTATTCGTATATAAAACCATATACAGGGTGAGTCAACAAGGCGACGGCGGTCCATAACTTCTGAACCCTTCCAGATAGGAAATCAATTCAAACGCCATTATGTACAACACCGCCAATTCTACATACTAAAAATACTTTCAACTATACAGGGTGTCCCAAAACACTTGCAACGCATGGCAACTTGATTTTTTTTAATGGAACACCATCATTTTGATGCCATATTCTGGATCATCTGTAACATAGCTTTACATCGACATAAGACATTTGATGTTTTAAAGCTCTGTTCTAAAGTAATTAATTCTTTTTGAAAAATTTCGATCATTGCGGGTGCTTCTTAAAAAAATTCCTGAGAACTCAATTTTGTATCTAGAGGGCTGAGATTCGGTACGAATATGAAGGAAGGTCTACTCTATCTATCTAACATGATAACTATCATTATCACTATACAGGGTGTTAAAAATTCTGTGTCAAGTTTGGAAAATTTCAAATATGCAAAACTCCATTTTTTCAAATGGCACCCCCTGTTATTATTGTGCCATGGGGTTCGGCTGTTGGATTACTTTATTTTTTATTAAGTATGTCCTATACCTAAAGTCAATACTTCAAAAGATATTCTTTGTCTTATTTATTTTATTGAAGATTATTACGATCTCAATTAAAGAATGCCAGGGACTGTATGATAGTTACGACTAACATTGTTTATTTACATGGTTACCAGACAGTTTGTCACATTTATTGACATACACAATGAATTTCAACCATAAGCGGTAAACCATGTCAATGATTTCTTCCTGGTTGTGTATGTCAATAAATCTGACAAACTGTCTGGTAACTATGTAAATAAACAATGTTAATCATAACTGTCATACCGTCCATGGCAATCTTTAATTGAGATCGTAATAATCTTCAATAAAATAAATAAGACAAAGAATATCTTTTGAAGTATTGACTTTAGGTATAGGACATACTTAATAAAAAATAAAGTAATTCAACAGACGAACCCCATGGCACAATAATAACAGGGGGTGCCGTTTGAAAAAATGGAGTTTTGAATATTTGAAATTTTCCAAACTTGACACAGAATTTTTAACACCCTGTATTGTGATAATGATAGTTATCATGTTGGATAGATAGAATGAGCCTTCCTTCATATTCATACCGAATCTCAGCTCTCTAGATACAAAATTGAGTTCTCAGGAATTTTTTTAAGAAGCACCCGCAATGATTGAAATTTTTCAAAAAGAATTAATTACTTTAGAACAGAGCGTTAAAACATCAAATGTCTTATGTTGATGTAAAGCTATGTTATAGGTGATCCAGAATATGGCACCAAAATGGTGGTGTTCCATTTAAAAAAATTAAGTTGCCATGCGTTGCAAGTGTTTTGGGACACCCTGTATAGTTGAAAGTATTTTTAGGATGTAGAATGGGCGGTGTTGTATATAATGGCGTTTGAATTGATTTCTTATCTGGAAGGGTTCAGAAGTTATGGACCGCCGTCGCCTTGTTGACTCACCCTGTATATTTGTAAATCGCATGACAAACTCTATTAAATGGCGATATTTAATCGTTTCTATGATGACATGTCAAAATGACGATATTCAACTTTTTTTTTCAAATTGCAAGCTGTACATTTCTTAGCGGACTCTTATCTTTTCTACATTCAATTATCTAAAAAAAGTTGACATTTTCACTAGAAAAATTTCGAGAAAAAAATTAATTTTGTTAATCATTGTGGTGTTGACTAATGTCGCCCTCACTCCAAGGGTCGTGTTTTTTAAAAATCGAAATTCATTTACCTTTAAAAATATTGATAAGTAATAATGTTATTGTTATTAAAAAGTATAAGCAAGCAGAATATTATTGTTATTAATGAATAAAAGAGCAAATAATAATTATTTTTCACCTTTTTTCACCCTGTATACCTGGTTCCTTAATCCTTTTTCACTGTTCACCATTGGCATCTCTTAAATGGTAAGAGTTACGGAGTCGGTTAAACTAGAGAAAAGTTTTTTGATAATTAAGAATCTGAAGAGAACTCCCCGATATCTTGATTCGTTTCTGAGTTATTCCGAAAAACCTGAAAATTGTGATTTTAAATAAAAATTTATATCTCCCTAACGATTGATGCCATTTAAATGAAACTTGGGACTTTTGATATTTTTAACAGCTGTCAATTAAATGTCGTCCAAAAAGTTTTTGTAGGGCTTATATATTTTGAGCAATGACGATCAACTCTTGAATCTCTTATGGCCGCCAGATTGAATTTTGGCACCATGCGACACACAAAAAAATCAGTTTTTCAAAAATATGACCAGCAAGAACTTTATTGAAAAAACATGTGAAAAGTTCGGTTCTCACGACATCTAAGTCTAGTTTATTGAATTTTTAATTCAATTATTTTAAACGTTAAAAGGGATTAAAAAAGTCAATGTACTATTATTATGCAAATTATGTATGATGGACTTATCTGTTTATTTCCTCCAAGACAGCTTAGTGGTTTTCTTCTGCAAACGCCTAGACACCTTGTCGCACATTTCCCAGTTCTCACGGCTTCTGTCGGTCCGTGGCAAGAAGGAAATAAAAAGAAAATTTCGTAATTACAGCCTTAATATCGCCAATTATGATTTATGAGATTCCCTTTTATTTGTGAAAGTACCTGAGAATTGTTTCCGTTCATCAATAATGCCTGATACCTGATAATGAGCATCCTCCACCTATGTACATATTATAATTGGTTAGAAAGTGTATCGAAGAAGCAGGAGGAACTTGCGGCATGTGTTGTCAACATGTTTCATCGCCGCAAGATAAGCAAAAAGTTTTTATGCGACTTCGGCCGTTTTTTCTCTAGTAATAGGATATCGGAATGACGTGTTGAAATAGAAAAATTGCAAAACATAGTCTCTGTAAAAATATTTATGACTAATTCACAGGGACCCGACAGACGAAGGGTGCGTGTCAACTCATTAACTATTCCTAAACAGACTAAACATTTTTAGAAGTTGCCAAAATACCGTTCGGTGATGTTTAGCAAACGATGGGAGCAGATGTCTTGTTTAAAAAGAGGTGAGGTCTCTTATAGCAAAATAATAAACAGAGGAGCTTCCGAAATAAACTCTGCTGCTTGCTTTCGTAACATCAACTAACAATTTTTAGCATTTCGCAATTGTCACAAGAAAAGTGGGCAATTGCCTTGGCTATAAAAATTGATGTATAAACACGATTTATTGTTATTTTATCGGCCACCAACGTTTCATATCATTTTTGTGTTTGAATATGATATTAGCGGTTTTATTTACCTGGAACTGCTTTGTGGAGGTTGTGTTGGTTTTATTTTGGGCTGGTAAATGACCCGGGCCTGTTCTAAAGATAAGAATGAGAATGGTGTTATTGTCCAAATTTTATCCACAGGGCTACATAAATGCTTATTTATCGGTAAAATATAAAATTTCATTATTCTCTTAACATTTTTGGGATACAGGCAAGCAACTATTTTTTTGATTTTTCGTCAAGACCGACCATCAATCGAGATGCCAAGTCATCATCAGTTTCTAAGTGAAGAAAAACTGAAATCAACACCTAAGTAAGGGAGACCCGGATCAATTGTAACAGAATTTAGTCTTTCGGTTATAACTCCGCAAACAAACATAAATGACAAATAAACTTTAATCCATGCTTATTAAAGTACAATGAGAGAAAAATTTAAGTGGCTTGTGATAACTTCATTGTCACTAAAAGAATCTGACCGAAAAAACTTACTTTAGAGAGGAAAATCCAACGTATCAAATGAACTTAAACAACACCCATGGATTATTTAGCAAACGAGCTGCCAAATATAAAGTACCACCCTTGGGAGAAAAACAAAATACAAAAACTACATACTTTACTGTACAAACAGTTTCTATTTCGGTTATTAGGTGGCAGTGAAAAACACCGTGTTACAATTGTCACCGGTCTCCCCTACTTAATATCTGAAATTGTGTTTATTGTTCTGACTCGGAGACTGATGTCATTTTCGAATTTCGCGAATCCTAACAATAAACGATAAAGCACGTTTCCTCAGATTTATTTTGATTTGTTTTAATAGGCATAAGCCTCTATACTTTAAGAATCTAGTAGGTAATCGTGTTCTACGTTCTACGTTAAGCAGAAGACAAGAAAGCACGAAAGACGACAACCAATATGGCTTTAGGAAGAATTCCAAGAAAAACAAGGTAAGTTCATACCTATACAGGGTGTATTATCTTATCTCCGCAACATTGCTAATTTTGTTAATACTGAAGATACAAAACAGTTTGCATTTTTTTACACTGATTACGATAGTCAAGTCAAAACAAAAAACAAATCCACATTATATTCGTTAAATAATCCGAGGTTCCTGTAAGAAATGGATAACTGTCACAGTGCGA
Source organism: Pycnomerus fuliginosus (assembly GCA_963924575.1). NCBI lineage: Eukaryota > Metazoa > Arthropoda > Insecta > Coleoptera > Zopheridae > Pycnomerus > Pycnomerus fuliginosus. The sequence goes on along the minus strand of OZ004619.1, from coordinate 42,511,689 downwards.
TCATAATGGTCATAAGGTCATAAGGTCTGAATGCAGCGGACCCGTCAGAATCAGATAGATTCGTTAAATAATCACTAAAATGATGTTTTTTTAAATGGACCAACCCATATACCTAATTTTAGGTCCTTGAAAAGGTATTATAATTCTTAACAAAAAAGTTTATACGTATATGTGATTTAAACGCCAAATTTACAAATTGTCATATTTTTATTGGCGGATGGCACCTTCCCAGGTGATAGGCTACAGAATATTCTTTTAGAACGAAGCGACCATCAGCCTATGCTTTATCGACCTTGAAATTTTTTTTGACAGACAGAGCACGCGTACCTAATGTCCTGTCGCATATTAACGAACGTGGGGGTTGTGTGTCTCAGGCTTTTTTTCTGTTGGTTTGTAAACGGGATTTCAGTTCTGTCAAAATTCCTGTCATTGACAATAATTGACAACAAAGACCCCTTTCATTCTCCATTGTTACTGTTTATTGACACTGACAGTGAGTGACGGGAGTTTTGACGGATGTGAAATCCCGTTTACAAACCAACAGAAAAAAAAGCCTGAGACACACAACCCCCGCTTTCGTTAATATGCGACGAGACTTTACCTACTTACTCCTGCCCATAAGTATGTAGCTTTCATTAATTCAAATTGAAGAATCTCCGAATTTACTTATATCAAAATGTAAATACGCAATCAAAATGTTTAGGCAATTAATAAAACTCCAAGCAACTACAGAAAAGTGTTTGAAGTGTTATAATATAATAATATAGGCTAGGCAATTTTACAACGAGTCGAATAGTTTTTCTGTTTTTCTGCTCTATACGTTATAGGCAGACAATTATACAGATAATGTAGAACCAGTCCAGTAGGTAGCCAGTCATTTACGATTGTTATTAATATTAACCTATGCCTGTGACCCTATATTTAAAAAAAGTGCATGGAAATATGGGAAATTACTCTTCTACCAAGTTTGCTGCCCTTACGACAAATGAAAAGCAATAACATCGACATCGACAAGAACAATAGCACTTCGTTAATCAACACTTACTGTAGCAGCAAGTAGCAGTCAAATATTATATACAGGGTGAGTCACGAAGACCAAGTCTATGACGAAGACCGTTCATTAGAAACTTTTGGTGTTCCACTTGTGGTAGAATTTTGAAATTTGGTACTATTACTTGCTATACCATAATCGTCCACGCACACCAATAATAAAATATTTCCAACCCCTCAGCACTTCCGGTTTTACCGGAAGTGGCTGCCACGTTTGTTATTTTAAATGGAAAGCCGTCGTTTTGATTTTAGATTCGGATTCGTCTCTTAATTGTGAATTCATCGCACCCACTTTTTGCCTACCTAACTGTCACCGTTTTTGATATATGTCAAAATGCGATTTAGGGGATAAAAACCACAAAAAATATGATAACTCGGCAAAGGTTGCACGCAGCTATTTGAAACTCAACGTAAAAATTCCGCTTAATAAGTATTGCTCGAAATTAGCGTCATTCGATAGCTTCCCATTAGTGATTCAAAAAAGGTGTTACTCATATTTTGCGAAAAACCACCCTTACAGGCGCTACAACCCCTAACACGCAGAAACACAAAAATACGAGAACTCAAAAACTACTCAACATATCAAGGCAGAATTTGGTGTGTTAATTTTCAGTGCCACTGTAGGCGGATGGACAGATTTTCACTAATATCTACCAAGGGGGATTAAATTTGAGGGTTGAAACTAGAAATTTCTTCAAGTAAAGAACAATTAGATTTCCGTCAATAAGGCCCGTTCAAGAGGCGGTTCACTTGAGCCAGGTTCAATTGCTAGAGGTGACAGCCAATGAAATGTTAAGATGTTGAACCAATGGTTGAACTAAGTTCAGGTAAACAATTCCTGAACTTCAATGGTACAGCCTGGCCTAAATGTGATTAATGTTAATTAAAACGTCTTTCTAGTGCACTTTCAAAGAGACATTAACGGTCGATCCTGGTGTCCTGCAAAGATGTGCCTCATTAGAAAGTTGCTTCTTTTAACGGAAGAATAAAGCAAAACGGACCTTGATAATGAGAACTTTGTGTGCGAAACGCGTTAGCTGTTTAAATTAAGTTTTTTCTACAAAGAGTAGGTGTGTATATTTGTCAAAATATTGAAGTTATTAAATTTCTTGAACTAATAAATAATACCAGATAATACATAATAATTAGCATGCATTTTATTTGTATAAAATTTCCTTGAGAGCCTGAGAAAGTCTACACAGTGGTAATCCAATAACATTGTTGCCATCCCCTTCTATTCTCTTCACGAAAGTACTGGCAATACCCTGAATTCCATACCCACCAGCTTTGCCCCTAAAAATCAGTGAATTGAAACGACATCTTTAGGTATAGTCTCGTCGCATATTAACGGACGCGGGGGTTGTGTGCCTCAGGCTTCTTTTCTGTTGGTTTCACATCCGTCAAAATTCCCGTCATCTGCCGTCACTCACTGTCAGTGTCAATAAACAGTAACAATGGAGTTTGAAAGGAATCTTTGTTGTTAATGACAGGAATTTTGACAGAACTGAAATCCCGTTTACAAACCAACAGAAAAAAAGCCTGAGACACACAACCCCTGCGTTCGTTAATATGCGACGGGACTTTACATAGATAGGTAATTACTAATTACATCGGTTCTCCAGTGTCAACATAAGCTGCAATTTCTTCTTTGGTCAACTTTAACATGTGAACGGCGGTAACTTCCGTAAATTTGTGAACACTGTCTCTGTATCTTATGACTACTCCGCTGAATACTAAGTTTGGAATTCCTGATTGTGTTAAACTTGAAAGAAAAGCAATTGTTTAGAGAAGCGAAAAAACACAATAATTTGTATACCTACTCAGTTATGGTTTTGATAGCATCTTCTTTGGTTTTAGGCTTCCCATAGATTCTTCCATTGTGAGCCACCATGGTATCAACTCCTATAATGATGTCCGGTTTTCTGGGATCCGACTTTAGACGCTCCCAAACGTCATTTACTTTTCCTAGCGCCGTTTTTTCGACAAAGTCCGAGAATGTGTGTTCTTTTGGATCGAGGTTTTCTTCAAAGTTCGAAGGTACCATCTCAATTTTGACTCCCTGGGAAAGGCAAAAGTCTTACCTAGGCACTAAATTTATAACAAAATAATTTTTTTTTTGAAAATTTATTTAAATAGGTATCGAGTAGGTATGATGGACCTAATCATTGAACTAATATAATAAGGTCATGACTGATGGAGAAAAGAAGAGATTCTAATAGTTGCAAAAATTAAAAGTAACCGATATGCAAGCTGACCTAGAGGCAGTGTGAGTCAGGCGTTTTTCTTGTTGTGGCGTTACGGGCTTTCAGTTCCGTCAAAATTCCTCTGACCGTGTCAAATATAAATACCAACAAACCATGGAGAGTGGAACGGATCGCCGTTATTAATTGTTGTCTTTTGACATAGGCAGGAATTTTGACGGAACTGGAAAGCTCGTTTAAACAACAACAAAAGATAAAAAAGTTTGACTCACATTGCCCCTGCACCCGTTAGAAAATTATCCTATTTGAGACCAATTTCTGTCAGATAAATGGATAGCTTAGTTTACAAACATAAGTATCGGTTCGATTATTTTGAAGAACTAAAGACTAGAGAGATAATACATTTTTAAAAATACAATGAATTCAGCTGAGCAATTTTTATAGATATTTTTTTGATTATAGGTAAACGATTTATAGGTTAAGTGTTAAGTGTACAGGGTTGGGCAAAAGTGTGGAATAATGTCAATAATTCTTGCATCGTAAATTCGTAAATTTTCACTTATAATCTCATAAGAGCATTAATTCTTTCCGGAAATTTTTGGAGTGCACTCCAACAACGTATTAATCGGCCCGAGTGGAACACGAGGGCCCGATTACGTTGTTGGGATGCACGACTAAAATTTCCAGGAAATGAATTAATGCTCGAATGCAGATTCGGTAAGAAAATAGCAACGATACAGCCACAGAAATTGAATAGAAATGATTTTTGACATTTAATTTGACATAAAAATTTCCACTTATTAATTTCGTTTAGGTTGGTCTAGGTAGGTATCAAAAATTTCCAGGAAATCCTCGAGTTGCCATGGTAAACACACAGAAATCAATTTTTCTATTGGCTAATGATTAGTATCGTGCGATTTTCACTTATAATCTCATAAGAGCATTAATTCTTTCCGGAAATTTTTGGAGTGCATTCCAACAACGTATTAATCGGCCCGAGTGGAACACGAGGGCCCGATTACGTTGTTGGGATGCACGACTAAAATTTCCAGGAAATGAATTAATGCTCGAATGCAGATTCGGTAAGAAAATAGCAACGATACAGCCACAGAAATTGAATAGAAATGATTTTTGACATTTCATTTGACATAAAAATTTCCACTTATTAATTTCGTTTAGGTTGGTCTAGATAGATATCAAAAATTTCCAGGAAATCCTTGAGTTGCCATGGTAAACACACAGAAATCAATTTTTCTATTGGCTAATGATTAGTATCGTGCGATTTTCGTATACAGGGTGAGTCTAGTTGGACAAATCAGTCGCCTAGCGTTTAAGATATTGAAATTGGAAATTCAATTTTTGGATATGTTGTAGCTGATATGGTCCCCTACACATGAGACCCATAAAGAAAGCTCCAGTTTTATTCAAACCGAAATTATTAAATAAAAACGAAGGCTTAAAATTTTTTTTTTCGATATTGTTGAATTTTTTAAGGTTATTTAGTTAGAGAATCATTTTCTCTTTATGGAAACATAATTTTTTGTAGAAATAAGTTAATAATCTCCGAGAGACAAATTATTTAAATAATAAAGATTTTTAATTAATTCCTAAAGAAAGCCACGCATGCCGTGATTTGAACAACTGAAAGGCAGTCTAGCTTATACTGCAGACTGTACCCGGAACGACAAGTGTCAGTTGGAAATGTCATTTGAGGTCGTTTGTGAAAAAATAATGCAAAACTACGGGTTTTTGCCCTTTTCTTTACAGATAATTAGGTAATTTTTATTGCTTGATGGATGTTTTGCTAAATTCGTCGAATACAAGTGTCTCGGGTTCTCACACTGGAGGGGCCCGATTAGGACAAGTTAAAGTTTACACCCTTCGAGTTGAATTTTCTTGGTTTCGCTTGGCTCACCGCTTCTTTGTCTTTGTTCATTATATCAACACGTTGAGTGTCTTCAACATTTGCTGGACCCCTCAACATCCGATGATAAATCTTCATTTCGTAAGTGTGAAAAAATTGCCAGCAGAAATATTAAATTTTTAATAAAACAACAAAATCACCATATTTGACAGCATGACAGCAATGTAAACTGTTAGCAACTATTACCAATTGCTTTCTGGCTGACGAGAATAGCTTTTCTTGGTCGAACCATTCGACTCCAAAAAACATCAATCGGGTGACAACCCGAGACACTTGTATTCGGCGAATTTAGCAAAACATCCATCAAGCAATAAAAATTACCTAATTATCTGTAAAGTAAAGGGCAAAAACTCGTAGTTTTGCATTATTTTTCCTTTGATTTTTCCACAAACGAAAGCAAATGACATTTCCAACTGACGCACTTGTCATTCCGGGTACAGTCTGCAGTATAAGCTAGACTGCCTTTCAGTTGTTCAAGTCACGGCATGCGTGGCTTTCTTTAGGAAATAATTAAAAATCTTTATTATTTAAATAATTTATCTCTCGGTTATTATTAACTTTTTTCTGCAAAAAATTATGTTTCCATAAAGAGAAAATGATTCTCTAACGAAATAACCTTAAAAAATTCAACAATATCGAAAAAGAATTTTTTAGGCCTTCGTTTTTATTTAATAATTTCGGTTTGAATAAAACTGGAGCTTTCTTTATGGGTCCCATGCGTAGGGGACCATCTCAGCTACAACATATCCAAAAATTGAATTTCCAATTTGAATATCTTAAGCGCTAGAGCGACTGATTTGTCCAACTAGACTCACCCTGTATAATATCCCGCGTGTGAGGGATATTTCCGGAAATTTGCCCGCGCTGTTATACAAGTGCTTGTTGCAACGAAAACAGACCGAGCGCGTAGCGCGAGGTCTGTTTTCTTGGGGCAACAAACACGTGTATCAGACAGCAAGGGCAGATTTCCTTAAATATCCCAAACACAAGGGATATTCAGCCAGAAAATCGCCTGAAGTAAATAAATTAAATAAAAAGTCATGCATTTATTGCAGTATGAAATAATAGGTAAATTCAGTTTTTCGTAATTATGCTTATTCGCGTCTCTTGAAAATTGCTGGGACGATTTCCTGGAAATCACCCCGACCCAGGGTGATTTTTTCCTGGAAATCACCCCGACCCAGGGCGATTTCCTGGAAATCACCCCGGGTGATTTCCGTTGATATAAAAAAGTGAGGGCGATTTTCAGCAAAATTCCTCGAAGGGGTATTAGTGGAGCGAATTCGGCCTGGAAATCGTAAAAAAAAATTTTTGGAGGTAGAACCAGATGAAACGCATATGAGTCGATAGAGAATGTTTTTGTGCATTTGAAATGGACTTTTACGACATTTTCCTGTTGTCCAGATTTTTGGAAATTACGGAAAACCAAGAAAATGTGAATTAATTGAAAACCGTGTTTTTCAATACATACCTCGTCGTATCTTTGAAACTGTTTAAGGTAGCCACATGAGTTTCGTTTTATTTGAAAGAGAAAACTACAGCGCCGCTAATGGTGTAAGCATAATGGCGAAAAAGTTCAAAAGGGCCTACGATAATCTGCTCCGAAGTGAACGCGCGGATTTCCATGCATTGAAATTTTTGACATGCGAGTGAGGTGGCCAGTTTTTTGGAATTCCGCAAAAGTGCCGGCTACAAAGTAAAGATAAAAGAATGAAAAAGTTTTTGGTAAAAGAAGCAACTCGCTATTGGCAATGGTTTAGGCGCTATGAATTTTTCTGTGCCGGCGAGTTTTTCACGGACGGCGCGGTGACGCGCGATTGCCTTGCTGAAGCAGTGGCAGCATCGGATTGCGATATATTGCGGCCGCGCTTGGATAAACATATTACGGAAAATGAAATATTATAGAAAATAGAACCGTTATGAAATATTTTTATTAAATTGGTGCTTCGGCTTCCTCTGAAAGGTCGCCGTCGGCTTCTATAAACACCACTTCAAATTGAAAGTAGTTATTAGGTACAATTTTTGCAGGGACATTCTGTGTCACAGTAAACGAAAAAAGATCAAATTTTCTAGATATTAACGTTTGTTGCGCTACACTTTGGCACTTTGCAGTGCCGCAAATAATCTTAAATTCTGGATCAGGTGGGTTATTTACCATCAGCAACAGAAATATTATTATGGATCTTCTCTTCACAACGCATTTCAATTTCATCAAAATTTATGTCCTCAAAATCAGGGATTAAAAATATTGACTCCCTCAAAATAGGTATTAAAAATTTTTACTCCCAGATTTTGGTAGTGGGGGATTAAAATCAAATTTTAGCATACGAAAATCAGGTACTTGTTAAAATCAAGGGAAATGGGTCGATTATTATCGGGGCAAAAAGTTTAAAGCAGCCCTCTTAGGATTTAGGGACAGGCACAGGCTCCTATGTAGTAAAAACGGATTCCCAGTGGCCATCTTTCATCATCAAAACATGGACTCACTATGTCAGAAGTCGGAAGATGGCTTGAGTACAAAGCATGCATTTTAAATGTATATCAGTGCATTGAGTTGTGCTAACAATTTACACACACCTTAGGACATGGTTGAACGCATTATCTAACTTATAGGTATCAAGGTATATATCGTGGAAGATAGTTCTAGATCTGGCCGATTCGTTTGAGTTATGGCAATGTTGACATGCATAGTTGAAACCAAAGATCATTTAATATTGCGATGTTTGGGTTTTGATAAAAAATAAGGAAAATATTAAGGACCTCACAAATCTTCCTTATGCGTTGCCCAAGGATGGTTATAAAGATTGCCACTCAATACACACTTTTTCTGTACAAAAATAAAAGCCTAAATACAACAAATGGAAATTTACCTTCAACTGTCCTCCAATGCAATGTTTCAACGTGAATATCAAATCACGTATCAAATGAAGATCTTGTACCTACCCAAGCCATCTTCCGACTTTTGAAGCAGAGAGAGTCCTGGTAAATATTTATTGCTCCGAAAATAATTGCAGAAATAATAAAATGTGTCTGAAGGAAGGCCTCAACACAGAATGTCCCTGTAAAAATTGTACCTAATAACTACTTTCAATTTGAAGCGGTGCCGTCGGCGACGTTTCAGAGGAAGCCGAAGCACCAATTTAATAAAAATATTTGATAATGGTTCCATTTTCTATAATATTTCATTTTCCGTAATATGTTTATCCAAGCGCGGCCGCAATATATCGCAATCCGATGCTGCCACTGCTTCAGCAAGGCAATCGCGCGTCACCGCGCCGTCCTTGAAAAACTCGCCGGCAAAGAAAAATTCATAGCGCCTAAACCATTGCCAATAGCGAGTTGCTTCTTTTACCAAAAACTTTTTCATTCTTTTATCTTTACTTTGTAGCCGGCACTTTTGCGGAATCCCAAAAAACTGGCCACCTTACTCGCATGTCAAAAATTTCAATGCAGGGAAATCCGCTCGTTCACTTCGGAGCAGATTATCGTAGGCCCTTTTGAACTTTTTCGCCATTATGCTTACACCGTTAGCGGCGCTGTGGTTTTCTCTTTCAAATAAAACAAAACTCATGTGGCTACCTTAAATAGTTTCAAAGATACGACGAGGTATGTATTGAAAAACACGGTTTTCAATTAATTCACATTTTCTTGGTTTTCCGTAATTTCCAAAAACCTGGACCACAGGAAAATGTCGTAAAGGTCCATTTCATATGCAGAAAAACATTCTCTATCGATTCATGTGCATCTCACCTGGTTCTACCTCAAAAATTTTTTTTTCGAGAACGGAGCGACTTTCTGCCTCGAATTTACTCCACTATATATAGTGCAGTGCATTTAGACGAAAAAATGCCGAAACCCGGGCATAAAAAAAAAAAGGTAAAACATTTTCTAACATGATCGGGACACTCTATTTAACATGTCATAAAAAGTCCCAAAGAATCCCGCGTCGGGTTTGGCCGTAATGGCCGAGGAACCGGTTCAACAGTAAAAATTCTCAAATTTTAGGCTATTTATCCCACCAATTGTGTTTTAATCTTGATATGCCTTTGCAGTTAGCTTGTCAGGAACATTGTGAAACATACTTCATGTAGCTGTGGCAAAAAAAAATGACGGGGCACGCGCCCGAGCGTTCACGCGGTCCAATAGACGCTTCACGCGAACTGTCCAGGGAGTCGACCGATTTTGATGAAACTTTCAGCGTCGAGGCAGATCGATGTGAGGTTGAAGCCTATTGTTTTTCGCTGCGATCGAACGACCGGACTACCAGAAAAATGCAGATACGGTAAAAACATTGAATTGCAAATATCTCAGATTTTGTCGGTCTTATGCCAAAATATGTCTTATTCAATGTTGTGGGAAATTTAATTCTCTACAAAAAAGCACATAATCATTTTTTTCATACGACCAATGGTTTACGCGCTACGGTCGGAGGAAGTTCAGCACTCAACTTAATCTGTCCGGGATCCACACGATCGGGATTCACCCTATTTCCATGGCGAATCATTGTTGTCAACAATGAATCGCCATGGAAATCGGGTGATTCATTGTTGACAACAATGATTCGCCATGGAAATAGGGTGAATCCCGGTCGTGTGGATCCCGGACAGATTAAGTTGAGTGCTGAACTTCCTCCGACCGTAGCGCGTAAACCATTGGTCGTATGAAAAAAATGATTATGTGCTTTTTTGTAGAGAATTAAATTTCCCACAACATTGAATAAGACATATTTTGGCATAAGA